>ML794097.1:53696-76194 GCA_009831015.1 Picea engelmannii | reverse complement strand
GTTAGAAGTGAGGCGCTAGCCTCTTATTTATACAAAACTGGCACGTGTGAAGAGTCACCATCCTGGCAGGGCCGACCTCTCTCACTGGGTGGATAAATCCACCTTTAATTAAATCTGGCCCATTTAATATAACTGCTCGGGCCGACTTCTTATTCTTTACATTATAATTGTCCGATGACCAATCCGCAAAAGGGGATTTGGTCCTTATACAATTACCGACTTAGTTAATCCTCAATGGGGATTAACCTAATAATAAAAATAATAATAATGACATGATTAATCCACAATGGGGATTTAATCCAATAACAAAATAATAAGAATGCTCTTCGCAGTTACATTATTTCAACATAGGTCTTGTTTGTATTTTCTGGGTCCCTCTTGTTTCTTACTGAGAGGCTTTTTATTTCCTTCTCGGGGATCCTTGGGTGAAGCATCTCGAGGTTTTATTTCTAGGCTTTTATCTTTTACCAGTTGCTTTTACCTTTTGGACCTTTATCCCCTTCTTCCCACAAGATAAGGTGCAATCCTACAAACAGGTCAACCCAATGCCCGGACAAGGGGAATGGGATAGGTGAGCGGGAGATAAGATGAAATAGTGGTGCTATGATGGGAGCGGACGATGGCTTTTTAGAAATCCCCCAGTGGCAAACCCAGACCTATGGGCACAGGCTTGCTAGGATACCCTATCAATCTCCCAGAGCATGGTCAAGTGGGCTAATGTAAGATCAAAGCGGTTGTTAGAGATGAAAGAAATCAGATGCATATATTTGAAAAGCTGATGGAAGAAGAAAAGCATGGGCCCTCCAGGGCCATGCCCATGTCAATCCTGCTCTAGGTACTCCATGTCTAGGACTTGTGGGCCTTGAGACATGATCTCCTAGTTATCCCTAAAAATCGGGGATAACAAATACTAGTGCTTCATCCTCATAACTCACTTCTTTAGTGAAGTCTTTACTGCATTCTATTGAATCATGGGAAAAATCTTGCTCCTCTTCAAGGGGTTGACAACCTTCTTCATAAATCTCTCCTTCTATATCAAAGGGTTCCTGGTATTGAGTATGGTATACATCCCTGAGATCTTTCATAATCTCAGTGGTGAATCCTCTAGGGATATTGCGAGATTTTGAAGGGCATCTTCATATGTCTAGCATTTTGGTTTCACAAACTCAATAAACCTATTGATGAGGTCTACGAAAGATGATATACCCTTATCTTCACAACAACCCTTAATCCAATCTTGCAAAAAAGACGACATAGAAAGTATGAACAATTTTACCAGAACATCCTCCCCTTCAAATTCTATCTCACTTATATACTTCAAAAATTCTACAATGTGAGTAATTGGGAGGCCTCCAAATCTTGGAGAGTTGTTTAACCATTTATATCAAAATAATGTGGGTATCCTTGAAAAATTTCAAAATCAATA
The DNA here is from genome assembly GCA_009831015.1 of Picea engelmannii. Classification (NCBI taxonomy): domain Eukaryota; kingdom Viridiplantae; phylum Streptophyta; class Pinopsida; order Pinales; family Pinaceae; genus Picea; species Picea engelmannii. Next base: position 74,768 of record ML794097.1, on the reverse strand, counting down.
GTTGGATACACTTGTTCCCAAGGCGCCATGATCCCATATCTTGGAAATATAACAAATTTGAGAGTAAGGTGGCACCTTGGAAAAGGTTAGTGGAATCGCCAAATATCCTTTTAAGGTTTATCAAAGGGAGTGAGGGAATCACCCTTAGTGGAATCGCCAGGTAAGCTTCGTAAGATGAAGGCTTTGAGGGAAAGGCTTATCGAAAAAGTGTTGTTGAGGAATATTGACTCAATGTTCCCCGACAACGGCGCCAAAATTGTTATCACGCAATCTATACTTTCCCAAAGCCCAAGTTAAGTAAGGGATATTGGCGTAACAAACAAGATATCTCATTACTGTCACCTTAATAGGAAATCCCCACGTTTTAGGGATAGGCAGTGTCTACCACAGGGGATGCATCCCCGGTAACCTAAAGGGATAGAAAATTAGGGTTATGGTCAAGATATATTCCCCCCTCTCACTGGTTACCAAAGTCACTAAGTCTGTGTCTAAAAGATGAGGTTAATGAAGTGTTTGATGTACTGTAATGTTCCTGACTTGGCTAGTCTAGTAAACGCTGCTAATGTGTGTGTAGGATTAATCGTTTACAACATATAAATGATCATACAAATAATAAATGCGAAAAAGGACTGCAAAGTTTGTATTATGATATCTCTGTGGATTACAAAATGGCCGAATGCGACTGAATAAACTAACAATACTCGACTAGATCAACAGACAAAGGATCTTAGCCAGAATACAAATAAGCACCTAAAAGATAATAGCTGGAATATGGGAGCACTGCGGAATCAATGGATGTGTTGGGAGTATGGCAGCTCTGACGGTAACTGCTGGAAGTTTGGAAAGTTCGCACTGGGAGCTATACTTCTCGAAATGGCCTAGAAACTGTCCCAAATGATGTGCCATGCTCTAGTCCTCAGTACTGGTAACTATCGGACCCTTCTGCTGATGATTTTGGACCTCGGATGGATCCCCTGGGGGAATGCGCCCCTCTTTCTTTGGCAAAATGTGTCCTAGTGATTCCACCATCGGAATCGGACGAGACGTGTCTCAAAATGACCGCCTTGGTCTATTGGGAAATGGGTCAGAAGGGTTTCCCTGAATATGGCTCGATGCTCGCTCTAGAACCCCAAATGTATCCGCCAAATGTGTCGCACGTCCAAATCTGAAAAATGCGCTCCAGTTGATTCCTCTGTCGGAATCTGATGAGGAACTAGGAAAAATATGCGCCTTGCCTTCCTCTCAAATGGGTCGGAGGGAAATCTCAGAATTCGCCCTGGATGGGATAAGTTGACTAAAAACCCTCTCAGATGTTGTGCCCTCACTCTGGATGAATGCGCCCTTGCTGCTGAACACTGTGTAACTACTGCTGAAGAATGATGGAAGACCTGAATGAGCTTCTCGGTGACTAGGGTGTGTCTCTCAACACCGAAATCAGCCAACTGGTGTCTTCCTCCTGGAATCCACTGAACTATCTCTCCTGAGATGCGCCTCTTCTCCTCAATGACAAGTCATAATCTACATAATGATGAATTAGGTCGCTGACCCTTCCTTTATAGATTTCCAAAACCCTAAATCCCTGCTGAAACCCTAATTCATTGTTGACTTCCAAAACCCTAAATCACTGCTGAAACCCTAATTCATTGTTGACTTCTATTTTTAGCTCATAATGACTTAAAAGCACTTTTAACCCTTTTTAGCTCAATTTCACTTTTCGAATATAACACCTGTGACTGGAGTGACCTCTAGTAACCCTGTTTACCCCTTTTCTGGCCCTGGCTATAGTCTGATGGGGCGATTTAGACCATTAAGCGTCCTCTCTGGAGCTCCTATTTGGAAAGGGACATTACAGTCCTCCCTTCCCGAAATTGCTTGTTCTCAAGCAATACCAGTCCAGGATGTTGCAACACCTACTCGCTCTCCCAAGTAGCGTCCTCTATTGGAAGTCCTCTCCATCTGATCAAACACTCTCTGATGACCCTACTCCTCAGTTTCCACTCCCGGAACTCCAACACCTCCTCCGGAACCAGCTCCAACTGTCCCTCCTCATCTAATGGGGGAAGCTCCTCTGATGTGCTAATGAATTGTCCCACTGCCTTTTTGAGGCAAGATACGTGGAACACATTATGAATCTTGCTCCCCTCTGGAAGCTCCAACTCATAAACAACCTCGCCTACTCAGCGCATGATCTTGAAAGGACCATAAAATCTGGGCTTGAGCTTCTCGGCCCCACTCTTCTTCAGAGATGACTATTTGTAAGGTTGGAATCTCAAGAAAACCAAATTCCCAACCTCAAAGTTGCGCTCTATCCTATGCCTATCCGCACTCATCTTCTGTCGGTTCTATGCCGTCTGCAGGTTCTCTTTCATCAACTTGAGAATCTCCTGACTCTCTATGATCCAATCCTTGGCCTTGGGAGCTCTGCTCTCCCCAAAAACCAAGTCTACCAAAGTGGGAGCATCATATCCGTATAATGCTCGGAAGGGTGTCATACCAATGGACATGTGGAAAGTGGTGTTGTAGCAATGCTCTCCTAGATGTAGCCACTTAACCCATGTTCTCTGTTGTCCACCTACATAGTTCCTCAAATATGCTTTAACCCATTTGTTGACAATCTCAATCTGCCCATTTGTCTGAGGGTGATAGCTGGTGTTGGGTGTCAACTCTGTCCCCACCAACCGAAATAACTCTCTCCAAAATGTCCCCATGAACCGACTATCCCTGTCACTGACGAGGTTCCTCGGCAACCCATGAAGTTTGAAGACCTCCCTGAAGAATAGCTCGGCTACCTGAACTGTGTTGTACTCTGTCGGCATGGCATAGAAGTGAGAAAACTTGGTCAATCTGTCGACCACTACATGTATACAGTCCTTACCCTGGACCTTGGGTAGGCCTATGATGAAGTCCATCGATATGCTGTCCCATTTCTGCTCTAGAATGGGGAATGGCTGAAGTAGCCCTGCTGGAAGAGCATGCTCTGACTTGTTCTACTGGCAAGTCACACACTCACTGACGTGTCTCATAACGTCCTGTTTGAGGTCCTTCCATGAGAACCTCTCCCTGATCTATCTATAGGTTTTGAAGAACCCCTGATGGCCTTCTAGTGGTGAATCATAAACTGCTATGAGGATATTCTTCTTGAGCCCCGAATCTGGCACCAAGTAGACTCTATCTTTGTAGAATATGACATCGTCAATGACCCTATACCTGTCATCCTGTATCTGTCCATCCATCATCTCACAAGCGAACTTGTTCTTGGAATATTCCACTAACAAGTGAGATTTCTAATGTGCTGAAATCTCCATCAAAGAACAGGCCGCAGGTCTCCTCGATAGTACATTAGCCACAATGTTCTTCTTCGCCTTGACATACTCTATGTCAAAGTCGCATGCATGTACCTTCATCACCCATTTTTGTTGGCGCTCACTGAGGTCCTTCTGCTCAAGGAAATACTTCAAGCTGTTGTGATCAGTCTTGACCATGAATTTGCTGCCCACCAAATATTGTCTGAATTTGGTCAAGGTATGCATGATTGCCAACATCTCCTTGTCATAAATGGAGTACAACCTCTCGGGTTGACTGAGCTTCCTTCTCTCAAATACAATGGGGTTTCCTCCCTGCATCAAAACTGCCCCGATACCCTCGTCTAATGCGTCACACTCTAGTGCAAATGGCAAGGTGAAGTCTGGTAATGCTAATACTGGACAAGTGCTCATGACTTCATGTGATCAAAGGCTTTCCATGATACCTCGATCCAGATGAAAGCCCCATGCTTGGTAAGATCCGTCAGCGGTGCTCCAAGCTGAGAAAAACCTCGGACAAACCACCTATAATAGCTGCACATCCCAAAGAAACTCCTCAACTCTGTTACGTTCCTGGGCGTTGGCCAGTCCAGAATGGCCCTGATCTTTTCCTGGTGCATCTGTACCCACTGTGCACTGATGATATGGCCTAAGTAAAGCATCTCTATCATACCGAACTCACACTTGGACTCTTTGGCATATAATGAATGTGCCTTCTTGATGCTCAATACCTCATCCGAGTGCCTCATATGCTCCTGCCATGTCTTGTTGTAGACCAAGATGTCGTCGAAGAAAACCAAGACTAATTTCCTCAGCTGATCCCTGAATATGTGGTTCATGCAAGACTGGAACGTGGTGGGTACATTGGTTAGCCCAAATGGCATAACCAGGAACTCAAAATGTCATCTTCTCTATGTCCTTCTCTCGGATACTGATCTAGTGATACCCAGAGCATAGATCAATCTTTGAGAAGAAAACTACCCCATGCAGTTCATCCAACAACTCGTCAATGCATGGGATAGGATATTGTTTCTTGATGGTTTTCTTGTTCAAGGCTCGGTAATCAATGCACATCCTCATGGTGCCATCCTTCTTCAGAACTAGGACAACTGAAGAAGAGAATGGGTTGTTGCTCAGTCTAATGTGTCCCATCGTTAGCAATTCCTTGATTGCCTTCTCTATCTCATCCTTGAACCTCCTAGGATGATGATTGGGGGGGGTGATCATCGGTTTGGCCCCCTCTTCCAACTCAATGGTGTGATCAAACCCCCTGTCAGGTGGTCTCCCTAGTGGAATCGACTCAAAAACCTGTTGATGTCATCCCAACAAATTCTTGATCTCTGTATGATACTTTTGTCGACCCTCTGAATACTTCCGCGTAGTGATCAAACACTCGGTGGCATATGCTACTTCCCATGTCTGAATATCCTCTCCATCCTCTTTGTTGAAACTGTCCTGGGTGCTCCTGTCGACATACCTCTTAGAACAACCTTCTTCCCGTCATGGTCTCTGAATCCCATCTCCAAGATTTTGTAATTGGTGGTGATTTTTCCCAAGGTAATCATCCACTGGACTCCCAACACCACATCTATGTCAGATAGGTCAACCACATAAAATGTGTCTCTCACTGTATAGTTGCCTAACTTTACCTCCAATTTTGGAACTCTGTCTAGACACTCCACTGTGTGGCCATCTGCTACTGCAACGTCAAACCCCTCAAACTCCTTTGTCTGAAGTGCTCGTATCAATACTAGTGAAGCATCGATGAAGTTGTGGGTGGCCCCACCATCTATTAGGGCGATTGTCGGTTGCCCCTGAATAGTCCCTCTGATCTAGAGGGTATCATACCTGGGAACACCAGAAAGGGTCACTATGACTCCTCCCTTTGTTGGTTTCCTTCTGTTATCCTTCTCAGGTGACTGTGGGACTACTGGAGGATGGGCTCCTGCCGGTGTCGGTGGTCTACGGGGAGGATGCTCCTCTGCCTATGCTGACTCCTCCTCTGAGCTAGTGGATCCACTGTCCTGCTCCTCCTCCTCACTGTCCACACTGTTTGTTGCCACCTCAATATAATGAATCTCTTCCTTGCCCATGCACCGCTGGCCTGGGACCCAAGGGTCTCTACAGTTGAAGAAAAGCTTCTTCCTCATAATCTCTCTCCTAGTCTCATCATCCAACTTCTCCTTGCCCTTCCATTCTCTCTGGAATGGCTTCCTGTCTCGATCCTTCTGGGGTACGAAGGGTTTGGAAAAGGTTTTAGTCTTTGGCACTGAGTCTGTCAAATCTCGAGTGTGAAGGATGGCATCCTACAAGGTGGGAGGCCTGTATGCCTTCACCCATCCTCTCAAAGGCTCGATGAATCCCTTTGTGAATAGCATGATCAGTCTGGGCTCTGATATATCTGTCACGGCCACAGCTACTCGCTAAAACTTCGTGATGAACGCCTCTACTGTGCTAGTTTGTCTCAACTGGGCTAGATCCCTGAAGTGGATCTCGGGATCCCTCCTGTCAAACCTGTCCATGAGCCTCTCTGTGAACTCCCTATAGGAAGTGATGCGACTGTGACCCAATGTCACCAATCCATGATATCACCACTCGTGTGCCTCACCCTCCAAGTGTAAGGTTGCGAAACTGATGGCCTCTGTCTCGATCATCTGGTTGAGCTTGTAGTATGTGTCTAGCTTCTGTACCCAAGCTCTGGCAGTGCATTTGGACGATCCATCGAAAGAAGGTATGGTGAGTTACCAAATTTTCGGATGAAATCCATGTTATGCCCCTGCTGCTATTGCGGTCCTCCTCTCTGTAGCTCTCTGGGGCGGTTCCTGAGTCTGAGTCCACAGTACTTGACTAGGTTCATGTCCTGATGGAAGTCATGACCCAATGCTGTGTACTCCCTCCTATACTCTGCAATGTCCTCCGCATGAGTGGGTGGCCTCTGTGCTATTGGTGGCGGTGTTGCTACTAGGGGTGCCCTCTGGAAACTGGGAAACAAGGGTCTGGGAATCCTACTCGTAGAGGTGTATGTGTGAGACGGTAACTGGGGTCTACTACCTGCTCCTAAGTTCCCCTATGCTGCATGCAGAACTTGTGTGTCTGGGGTGCCCACTCTAGCCAATCTATCAACCACCTGTGCCAAGGAATGAGACATGGTCCGTTGACTAGCTAACATATCGTTGATAACCTGCATGAAATTTGTCTCTGGATCTATGGGGGCCTTGCCACTGCCCTCTGGTCGCTCATATCTGTCTCCTAGCATCCTCTCTGCCTCGTGCTCAGCCTCACGCTCTGCCCTTCTCTGTGCTTCTCTGTGTGCCTCTTCCTCTTCCTCTGAGCTAGGAGGAAAAGGGGAAAAGTCAGGCCTATGCCTTCTTTCCTTATGCCTGTTGTAAGTGACATATTCGTCACCTACGTGTTCACGGCCCTCTAGGTCTTCTGCTGCACTCATTGTCTTTAGTCACAGGCTGGTAGGACTAAAGCTCTGATACCACTGTAATGTTCCTAACTTGGCTAGTCTAGGAAACGCTGCTAATGTGTGTGTAGGATTAATCGTTTACAACATATAAATGATCATACAAATAATAAATGCGACAAAGGACTGCAAAGTTTGTATTATGATATCTCTGTGGATTACAAAATGGCCGAATGCGACTGAATAAACTAACAATACTCGACTAGATCAACAGACAAAGGATCTTATCCGGAATACAAATAAGCAACTAAAAGATAATACTCGGAATATGGGAGCACTGTAGAATCAATGGATGCGCTGGGACTATGGCAGCTCTGACGGTAATTGCTGAAAGTCTAGAAAGTTCTCCCTGGGAGCTATACTTCTTGGAATGGCCTGGAAACTGTCCCAAATGATGCACCCTGCTCTAGTCCTCAGTACTGGTAACTGTCGGACCCTTCTGCTGGTGAGTTTGGACCTCGAATGGATCCCCCTGGGAGAATGTGCCCCTCTTTCTCTGGCAGAATGCGTCCTAGTGATTCCACCGTCGGAATCAGATGAGATGTGTCTCAAAATGACCACCTTGGTCTACTGGGAAATGGGTCGGAAAGGTTTCCCTGAATATGGCCTGATGCTCGCTCTGGAACCCCAAATGTATTCATCAAATGTGTCGCACGTCCAAGTCTGGAAAATGCGCCCCAGTTGATTCCTCCATCGGAATCTGATGAGGAACTAGGCAAAAGATGCGCCTTGCCTTCCTCTCAAATGGGTCGGAGGGAAATCTTGGAATTCTCCCTGGATGGGATAAGTCGACTAAAAACCCTCTCAGAAGTTGCACCCTCACTCTGGATGAATATGCCCTTGTTGTTGAACACTGTGTAACTACTGCTGAAGAATGATGGAAGACCTGAATGATCTTCCCAATGACTAGGGTGTGTCTCTCAACACTGAAATCAACCAACTGGTGTCTTCCTCCTGGAATCCATTGAACTATCTCTCCTGAGATGTGCCTCTTCTCCTCAATGACAAGTCATAATCTGCATAATGATGAATTAGGTCGCTGACCCTTCCTTTATAGCTTTCCAAAACCCTAAATCCCTGCTGAAACCCTAATTCATTGTTGACTTCCAAAACCCTAAATCACTGTTGAAACCCTAATTCATTGTTGACTTCTATTTTTAGCTCATAATGACTTAAAAGCGCTTTTAACCCTTTTTAGCTCAATTTCACTTTCCGAATATAACACCTGTGACTGGAGTGACCTCTAGTAACCTTGTTTACCCCTTTTCTAGCCCTGGCTATAGTCCGACGGGGTGGTTTAGACCATTAAGCCTCCTCTTTGGAGCTCCTAATTGGAAAGGGACATAACATGTACCTTCTCGGGACAAGACAAAATAGCATGCATATACAATAATTTCAAGTACAAATATGATAATAACACCTCAACAGACAATGGACAATGAAAATAAGTGCTAGCTGATATAAAATTGCAGCAGTTAATAAGTTTACAACAACATTTGATAAATTGTAACAGCTGCAATAAAATCTCTTCAGAATTGCTTGAAAAGACAGTGAAAAGATAGCATTTACTAAGCAGAATGTTAATCAAATGTCATATGCAACTTCTGAAGTGTTTAGAGAGCATTCAAAGTCAATTATGCAGAAAATTTGCTGCAGCTAGATGGTTGTAGCAAACATTTATAACAACAACACGAAAGTTAGCAATCTAGGCTAAATTAGTGTTAGATTTAATTAGTAATAGCTTAAGAGAATAGTGCTTGAGTGTTTGATCAACCTTCCAACAAAAGAGAAACAAGAGACTAGTGCCTTTAGGGTTTATGGAGTCAATTATATCAACACATTAACTTGGAGAGACAACAATGATTATACTTGTCTAAAAGATTACAAGGTGGAAGCTTGAGAAGTAGTACCTTAAGTTCTCAAGCACCAAGCCTCAAAGAGAAGGTTCAACTAGGGTGTAGGGACTTCTAGGCCCTAGTGATTTCTCCTATACTCTTGAAAAATATTTAATGCAATAAGAACTATACACAGCTTCTAAAGTGCTACACTTTAGGGCTCTTGAAGTTTGTCTAGACAAGATCTTCTTAAGCAAAACTAGCAAAATAAAGAGCAAGAAAGAAGCACCTTATGTTTCTTACTCCTAGGGTTTCAAGCAAGAAATTTCATAATATTACATATGAACAAGTAAACATACCATATACATTTATCATGAAATGAAAATTGCATATTTACTTACTTCACCAAGAATAATCAAGCACAAAACCCCTAGATTTGCCGAAATTTCACCAAGAAATGATCCAAAATGCATCCAAAATAGCCTCCAAGCAAGTGTGCCTTGGTAATTTCATCCAATAACCCCTTTAGGTAGAAAATTTCAGTCCTCCCTCTTGTGAGAGTTGAGTTGTGATGTAAAATCAAATCACTTTATGTTTATTTATAAAAAGAATTGACCTTTAATTAATTTTCAGGTCAAAATAAGGCCGACCTGGCCAATTTACAATAAAATTCAATTTTGACATAATAAAAAATAATTAGCATCTAACGACACCTCCAAGTGTGACATCAAGCCCTTTTAGTTTGACGTTGAGTCCTAAAGGTGGAACGTTGATGCTAAAATGTCGGGCGCTTGGACTCCAAAGGCCCTAGATGATACCCACACATGCCACCGGGCTCATAAATGACTCCAGAATGAAAACCATAGCTCTAGATGACGTCTAGGGTCATGATGATGATGTCCAGGACCCTCAAGGGCCAACATCCATGTAAAAGAGAAAGGTCCCCCTGGGTCTAGGTCTGCTAGGGTGCCTTCGAAGGCAACGTCCTTCTTTTTCCCGGTGCAAATCTTCAATTTCTTCTTACCCCTGGCTAGGGTTACAACATCCATCTGTGGGCTTTAAGCCCCCATGAAGGTCTGAGCTAATCATTCCCTCATGTGTACCTGGCCACTGAGCAAGGTCTTGAAGCAACAACAAGCATGCCCTCGAGGGGTTCATAAGTCACAAGGATCATAGCATGTAAATCACATCCAATAATTAAATTACCCAAACATGTGCATCAAACCCCCCTTAACCTAGACAAATTATCAAAGATGTTATGCAACTTGAAAAGATAGGTTTGGAGAAGGTCTCAGGGTGTCCTATTGGGCTAACCTCTCTTAAGTTTGGAGTGTTTCCCAGGTGGGATCTAATCCAAGTCTTGTAAGTGTATGAAGTGGCATAGGGTAACTATTTGGGCATGGGGTGCATGTAATAACAGGGAAATGTAAAGTCTTACCTATGGGTGCTTTGTAGAGGGCAAGCTGCACCTTGTCATAAATTGAATTGTTTCCTAGCCCATTCATTGCCTTTTATTCTTAGCTTTATTTCTTTTGATATTTTTATTTTGTGTTTCAAGGGAATAGTTGAGGGGCACTGTCCTCGCTTGATAACCAGAGGTGACAGCGTTATCTTGTAATGATCCCAAGCCATTATGTAAGGATCATCACGGTTTTGGTGTCTTTTTAATCTTTTTCTGGTTGTGGTATTTCATCAAACACTTTGCTTACAGTTACGTTTAGGGTTTTACTAATGTGTTTATATGTGTGTATGCAGCTATAAACAAGAAGATATAACCATGGAACATACCTCAACCATATGAAATAGGATAGACAAGCCAAAACATCTCAAATATGCTTTTATTTATGAAATAGAGAAACCTGCTACAATGAAGATGCCGATCTAGAATGCTCAACAGATGGCCAAGAAGATAGACAATAGAGCTGCTACAAAATGCTCCAATAGAAGACTACAATAAGCCTCCAAAGACTGGATAAGAGATGAAGACCAATGCCAAGTAGATCTGGGCCGTATGAAGTGCCAAGCCCCCAAGCTGGAAGATGCCACGCCCTGCTGAAACTGTCATCCCCTACAATTTCCGCCCTACTGTCAAAGACCTCCAAATGCTACGCTGAAGATTTCGAACTGTAGATCGGGATGAGTGGAAGCCCCTCCTGAAATCTCAAATCGAAATACCAAGGGAAACTCCTCCAAATACTGAATCTTCCAATGTAGCTGCACCCTTCTAAAATTGCCAAACCATAGAATTTCGGCCCTAATGAAGGATACCTCCAAATGAGTCCAAACTCGGCCAAATGATAGATCGAGGTGTTAGGATCCACCCCCTGAAGTCTCAGGCTGAAATGCTAAGGATAACTCCTCCAAACTGAGTAGATAAGAATCTCAAAAATGCCCTCCTTCTCTCCAATTCGTCCCACTGCTCTAGGAAATAATATGCACCATAGAACTCTCTCAAGAGGCACTAGAAATCATGGCCAAGGCCCTGCAAGTAAAACCCAAGTGCTCAAATCTTCAAGGGATCCCTCAAACTCCTGCAATGAATCTCTCTCCAAGGATGGTGTGCCCCCCTTGCTGGAAACCCCCAATGGTGCGCCCTCCTTCTCTTCCTGTGCCTGTGGTGGTGTAGAACCCTCCTACACTGATGTAGAACCTAGCTAGAATGGTGTGGGAGAGTATTGCATCTCCAAGACCAAGCTTGGGACAAGCTAGGTGGAATCTTTCACCACCGAATCGTCCTCTAGGGTTTGTTAAGTCAAAACCCTCAAAACCCCCAAGAGATGAATCCTCTAGCTAGAAGCCAAAAATCCAAAAGATAAACATACATGAATGAATCAGAAGAGGCCCTTGCCTTTCCTTTATACTTTTTTCTCTCCTTGTCCCTCCAAAGTGACTTTCATTTTATTAATATTTAATTAATTAATTAACCTTTTTACCTTTGAAAAACACCTTTACTCTCTTTGTGGCTTCCCTGGCCATTGAAAGTCACTTCTCACCATCCCATCCTGTAGTGTTGCTTCTCCCGATTCCAATGAGATATTACACTGAGAGGTTCCTCCAAGTAATGTGCCCAATATGACCTCTTCAGTGAATTCAACTGACTTATAGCTTAAAATAGTCAAAATCATGGAAATCGTCAGAATGCAATGGAACCAAAGCCAACCTGTGCGGAATGGCTCATAATGATGGAATATGATGAGCAATGCGAGATGGACCCCACAATGCCTCTCAATAACCTCTATACTCTCTATAACATCCATCTGGCTACTTTGGTCATCATAAACCTCTACACTGTGATGATGTCCCAAAGTGGGGACATTACAGTCCTCCCTGCTAGAAAATTGTTCATCCTCAAGCAATACCGAAATCCCTCCAAGTAAAATACCAGGATCCCATGTCCACCTGTGGGATACACAGTAGAACCCATCCAAAGACGAACAATAGTACACTCCACCCTTTGGATCCCATATCAGGAAGTGAACTGCAATACTCTGCGAAGCATAGTCCTAAAAGATATCAACCCTGTGAACCTCCTGCACATGACACATGGCCTCATCTCGGAATGAGTCCATCCTCCAAATCTCTACCAAGATCCACACGGCCTCCATCAACTACACATGTTGATGCCAGAATGAGGTACTGCAAGATCTTCGTGAGACACCCTCAAGCACTGTGCTCTCCTCAACTCTAAAGCTAAATGGAAAGGTAGAACAACTTTCCCCTACAAAGGTCCACTCGCCCATGTCAGTCAGTGAAATGCTCAACCCTGCAATCCTTGGGTCCCATGCTAACCTCTGTCGAAGATCACCATGCTGGCCCTGCACTACTCTGACCACGACTGTCTGACCCCTGCATACATACTGAATCCTCCTCTCCTGGATCCTCAAGCTGAAATACCTGTGACCACCAGACCTGCTACGCAAAAACTGTATCTGTAAAGACATCCCTGTAGAAGAAGTACCTATCCACCCATCTCCATGTCCGATCATGATGATCAAGAGTGAAAAGCTGCCTCACTCTATCGGACAAATCCCTGCAGGCCCACTCCAGACTGATCCCTGGTGGAGTGTGTGGCTCTCGGGCGCAACCTGGGTCATCATGTAGTGAAACATCCGGCTCACCCCATGAACTCTCGGATCCCATGGAAAACTTGGAAGTTTATCACTTCCACTCTCATCTAACTGCTCCTGTGTGAGACTGATCACTGTCAGAAGCCCTCTGTGCTCATCTGCTATCCTCCTCATGCTGTTGTCAATGATAAATGTGTCGAAAAAGGATAACAGACATATCTGCAGCTGACTATAGGACTGGAAGGCGTCACATGCTTTGGTCAATCCCAAGGACTCGACCAGAAGCTCGTCCATCGGTATCCATAATAAGTACTCTCCTGTGGTCATCATCGAATCCCAACCATCCAGTACAACCGGAAGTAACTCCTCCAACTGCTGCTCAACCAACCTCCATCTCTCATCTCCCATGCAACTACTGATATGGTGAAGGTGATCTCTTATAACTAGGTGTTGTTGCAAAGGAGTGACATCTGCATGCTCCCCTTGATATGGTGAAGGTGATCTCTTATAACTAGGTGTTGTTGCAAAGGAGCGACATATGCATGCTCCCCTAGGTGTGTCTCCTCCCTGCAAGGCACTATACCCCTCTAAATCCCACCATACATATTGGCATGTCTCTGTGAGCTATTACTCATCACTGTATGCTCCAGCATACCCATTTCATCTCCCGTAGACTCATGCTGTCTCATAGATCCTGGGCGTACTGCTGGATCAACCTCTACATGGAGGCCAACCGCTCTTGGAAGACAAATGGAAGTGTCATCCATCATCTAGTGCTCCTCTGCTAGATCATCAACATCTCCTAGCAACGTGACTGAATGATATATCTGAGTGTCTACTAAGACAACTGACGTGGATCTCTAACAAATCTCCTCAGGAGACTCCTCTGATCTGGACTCTGATTCTTGAAGGGTTGTCTGTGTGCCTCTCAAGAATCCTCGAGTGCTCTCCAACTCCTGAGTGAGTCGGTCCATCTCCAACTCCTGCTCCCTCAGAGTCTCATGACACATCTCACCAATCCTCAATAGGTAGTCCCTGTCACTCAACAACTGTTGGTAATCGGTCCTCATTATAGATACTCTCCCTGAGAGTATGAAAGTCATCCATGTCAAATCCCTCATCTGCACTACCATGTGCCATTGACGCTCTTCAACAGTAATCTGCCATCAATGCATGCATGTCATCACTGCGCTTGGTGGATGCCATGATCATATCCTCACTGACTCTCAACTGTGCTGTTAAGTGGTGTGACTCTTGATCATGGTCATGCTGAGGTGCCACCTCATATCCCTCACTGCCATTGTCAGTCCTGCTAATGTCAACTCTAGAGTCCCCAAAGACACTCTCTGCATAATATAACGTGTTGAACTGCCCACTGTCTACTGTGTTGCTGGGTACTCCTGTATGCCACTGCACCCCCTCACTAGGTGCTATCTCCCCCTGAATCACACTGTATCCTGTATGAGCAGCCGTATCCTCCTGTGCACTCAACCTGCTACTATCATCTGCACCTGGATCCCATAGAGATGTATCCAGACACGTGCTATGGTCATCCTGATTGCTAAAGAGTGCATCCTCATCAATGCAGGTCGATCCTGGAAGTAAGTGCTCCATCAACCTGTTAGCCTCTGCAATCTGCGAAACTAGTGGAGTCTCTAATAGTTGTGACTCCATCTCCTTAGGTTGATCTATATGTGTAAGGTCCCCTGCCTGTACTCCCTGTATCTCCTCCTGGATCGGTGGATCTACATGTCTGTGGTGTGCATCCCTCACACAAGGCTCATCAACCCTATCTGACATGCCACTGACCTCCTCATGTGACGTGGCTATCAGGGGTGTCTGGAAGGATGACATATGTGTCACAACCATCATGGGAAGCTCATTAGCTCTAGGTGTTAACACGTGTGTCTCCTCACTAGTGTCACCACTCTATTGAGGCGTAAGGTCCTCAATAGTATGTGATATATCTGCTGAGACACTGGTGCTATCGTCCTGCCCATCCAACTGCCTATCCACTACACAAGGGTCATCATCCTCCTCAAGCGTGCTAGTAGCATCATCCTCTGTACAAGAGTCACTATCACTAGCCTCTGTGCAAGAGTCACTATCATCATCAAACTATCCCAAATCATCATCTATCGCTCCATCCTCACACATCTCATCATCACTGTCATAGTGTGCCTCAATAGTGTGCTTCTGATTCTTACCCCTGCACCTATGATCTGGTTCCCACAACCCCTTCCAATAGTGGAAAGGTTGTGTGCTCCTAATGGGCGTGGGGTTTCTCTGTGCTTCCCTCCATCTAGTTGCTCTGGCTCTGTTTCCCTCTACTATGCTGGTCCAATATGTCACCTTATCTTCGCTCCAACTGGGGTTTTTCATAGATATAAACTTTTGGAGCGTTATTAGAGGCCCAAGTCTCTCACAAAGTGCATGATATTCCCTTTCACAACTCACTGCTTCTCTAACAAAATCTATAGACCCCATATTTCCTTATGGAAGACCCCTCTATGGATCTGCATGCATGTGCTAATTCCCACGAGCTGGCAGGAATCTAAGCTCTGATACCACTGTAATGATCCCAAGCCATTATGCAAGGATCATCACGGTTTTGGTGTCTTTTTAATCTTTTTCTGGTTGTGGTATTTCGTCAAACACTTTGTTTACAATTACGTTTAGGGTTTTACTGATGTGTTTATATGTGTGTATGCAGCTATAAACAAGAAGATATAACCATGGAACATACCTCAACCATATGCAATAAGATAGACAAGCCAAAACATCTCAAATATGCTTTTATTCATGAAATAGAGAAACCTGCTACAATGAAGATGTCGATCTAGAATGCTCAATAGATGGCCAAGAAGATAGACAATAGAGTTGCTACAAAATGCTCCAATAGAAGACTACAATAAGCCTCCAAAGGCTAGATAAGAGATGAAGACCAATTCCAAGTAAATCTGGGCCGTATGAAGTGCCAAACCCCCAAGCTGGAAGATGCCACGCCCTGCTGAAACTGTCAACCCCTACAATTTCGGCCCTACTGTCAAAGACCTCCAAATGCTACGCTGAAGATTCCGAATTGTATATCGGGATGAGTGGAAGCCCCTCCTGAAATCTCAAACCGAAATACCAAGGGAAACTCCTCCAAATACTGAATCCTCCAATGTAGATGCACCCTTCTAAAACTGCCAAACCCTAGAATTTCGGCCCTGATGAAGGAGGCCTCCAAATGAGTCCAAACTCGGCCAAATGATAGATCGGGGTGTTAGGATCCACCCCCTGAAGTCTTAGGCCAAAATGCTAAGGATAACTCCTCCAAACTGAGTAGATAAGAATCTCAAAAATGCCCTCCTTCTCTCCAATTCGTCCCACTGCTCTAGGAAATAATATGCACCATAGAACTCTCTCAAGAGGCACTAGAAATCATGTCCAAGGCCCTGCAAGTAAAACCAAAGTGCTCAAATCTTCAAGGGATCCCTCAAATTCCTGCAACAAATCTCTCTCCAAGGATGGTGCGCCCCCCTTGCTGGAAACCCCCAATGGTGTGCCCTTCTTCTCTTCCTATGCTTGTGGCGGTGTAGAACCCTCCTACACTGATGTAGAACCGAGATAGAATGGTGTGGGAGAGTATTGCATCTCCGAGACCAAGCTTGGGACAAGCTAGGTGGAATCTTTCACCACCGAATCGTCCTCTAGGGTTTGTTAAGTCAAAACCCTCAAAACCCCCAAGAGATGGGTCCTCTAGCTAGAAGCCAAGCCAAAAATCCAAAAGATAAACATACATGAATGAATCAAAAGAGGCCCTTGCCTTTCCTTTATACTTTTTGCTCTCCTTGTCCCTCCAAAGAGACTTTCATTTTATTAATATTTAATTAATTAATTAACCCTTTTACCTCTAAAAATCACCTTATCTCTCTTTGTGGATTCCCTGGCCATTGAAAGTCACTTCTCACCATCCCATCCTGTAGTGTTGCTTCTCTCGATTCCAATGAGCTATTACACTGAAAGGTTCCTCCAAGTAATGTGCCCAAAATGACCTCTTCAGTGAATTCAATTGACTTATAGCTTAAAATAGTCAAAATCATGGAAATCGTCGGAATGCAACGGAACCAAAGCCAACCTATGCGGAATGGCTCATAATGATGGAATATGATGAGCAATGGGAGTTGGACCCCACAATGCCTCTCAATAACCCCTATACTCTCTATAACATCCATCTGGCTACTCTGGTCATCATAAACCTCTGCACTGTGATGATGTCCCAAAGTGGGGACATTACATATCCATAAACATTTCACGAAAATGAGAAGGTTGGCTCGCAATGAGACCCCCTTTCTCCTGGCTATGCAACCAAGAGCCACTACACTGGTTTGGTGACCAGATAGGTGGTAGTGTCATACCGCTACATTCCCATGGTCATAATAGGTCGACTCGTGATGAGACCTCCTATCCATCAACTAGTACCTTCAGTGTTTATGTATCTTATGGGTCCCCTTTTCTTACTGAGAAGCTTTTCACAGCTTTCTCGAGGATCCCTGGGCGTCGCATCTCAAAGGTTTCAACATTGGCTTTTAACTCTTTCCAATTACTTTTACCCTCTGGGCCTTGTTTACCACCTATTTCGACTAGGGGTCAACTCCATGTACCATGAAGCTATGTACCTTGGGGTACATTTTTTTTAAGACTTTTGGTTTTATAAGGCAATTTTTTCCCTCAGCACATCTTTTTGTAATCTGAATGTTTGCTCCCCTACGTGAGATATGTGATGTCCCATCCCCAAGATTAGGCTAGTAGGGAGTGACTTAGTAGTCTATATGTTCCCGTAGACTATAGTCAGGCACAAACAGGGAACCAGATGGAGAAATACGGAGGAATTAAGGCTAAACGATGAATTAAGCCAAAATACTTAGGAAAAGTCACTTAAGCCTAAGTCAACGGAGAAGTAGAATGAAAAGGTGATAAGGGGGGAACTTAATTGACAAATAAATCACTTAGGAGGAAAGGCGCCTAGGTTAAGTGATGTCAACGAAGAATTAGGTTGGGAAATATATAAAGAAAAGAATTTGACCTAATTCCTCATTATGCATTGTTATGATTTGATGTTGAGAGCTTCCAGAGGAGGAGGAGAGTCGACCTTACTGTTTTGTGGATTTCTGGAGGAAACCTCCACCCTTGATCGGTTTCGTTGTTGAGAGACACACCCTATCCCATCGGAGATACCATCCAGGTATTTCACCGTTCATTTCAGGAGTATTCAGTGTGGAGGGCACAACTCAGCCAAGGAGGGCGCAAGCTATTTTGAGGATTCAGAGATCTGCAGTAGACCTATGTCCCGATTGCAGATTCATTCTAACCCAGTAGAGATCCAGCCAGGGCGCTTCCATTGAGCCATTTATCATTAGATTCTGACAGTGGAATCTTGCAGATCGATCGATCCAGCCATTTTGGGCACAATCATTCCGGACAGACGTTTGGCGTTGCATGCAGGTGTTCCGGAGCAGATCCGGCCAAACTTTTTCGACCCATTTCATCATTGGATGAGACGATCATTTTGAGCCATATAGCAGCTGATTCCGATGGTGGAATCTTTTGGGGCGCATTCAGTGTCCAAGGAGGGGCGCAAACCCCCCAGGGGTCCAGATCCGATGCCGTAGAGGTCCGATTCAAGTTCCGACAGACATCCATTCCAGTATAGAGACCAGGGCACATCTATTGGAGCAGTTCCGGGCACATTCTGATGGTGGGTTCTTCAGATTGAGTTTTCCAGCTGGTAGCGGTTACCGCATTTCGCCAGAATCGCACCTTTTTGCCGATCTATCCGTGCATGCATAAGATCTACTATCTTCTTATGATCACGGGTATTTTTGTTATTTGATTGTATTCCAGTACAGATCCAGGAGATTTGACTGACGTCTAGATTCTATTTTTCCAGTAGGCTATTGTATTCCCATGCTTGAACCGTATTATTCATGATATTGAGCAGTTGATATTCTATACTCTTGCATGCATCCTTTTATGATTGTTAAACACTAAATATGCAACATGCACATGTAATAACCCACATGCACCTGCAATAACCAACATGCAGCCACAATAACCGAAGAACATCTCACATACACGGCTAAAACGCATCCAGAAACCCCCAGTGTATCAGATCTGCACACCAGAGCATTAGAACAGTAGCGAATATCTTGATTAGCTGGATCAGGGATATTTCAGTGGTATCAGAGCTTTAGTCCTGCTAGCCTGTGACTAAAGACCATGAATCCAGCAGAAGAACCAGATGGCCGTGAGCACGAAGGTGACGAATATGTCACGTACAATCGGCACAGGGGAAGAAGGGACAGACCTAACTTTCCTCCCTTCCCTCCCAATTCAGAGGAAGAGGAAGAGGCACTTAGAGAAGCAGAGCGACAAGCAGAGCGCGAGGCTAAGCGCGAAGTAGAGAAGAGGCTAGGTGATAGGTATGAGCGACCAGAGGGCAGTGGTAAGGCCCCAATGGATCCAGACGTAGCCTTCATGCAGATTATCAATGACATGCTAGTTAGCCAGCGGACCATGTCTCAGTCTTTGGCTCAGGTAGCAGATAGACTGGCTATGGTAGATATTCCGGGCACTCAAGGCCCACCTGCATCTCATGGGAACTCAAGGGCAGGCAGTAGACCCCAGTCACCCACTCGCATGTATACCTCTGAGAGTAGGATTCCACGTCCATTGTTTCCCAGTTTCCAGAGGGCAACCCCGGTAGCAGCACAGATACCGATAGCACAAAGACCGGCCACACATGCAGAGGACATTACAGAGTATCGGAGAGAGTATGCGGCTTTGGGCCGTGACTCTCAGCAGGACATGACCCTAGTCGAGTATTGTGGACTCAGACTCAAGAACCGTCCTAGAGAGCCCCAGAGGGGAGGGCAGCAGCAAGGGCATAACATTGACTTCATCCGAAAAGTTGGTAAACTCACCATACCTTCTTTTGACGGATCATCCAGATGCACTGCCAGAGCTTGGGTACAGAAACTAGATACCTACTACAAGCTCAACCAGATGACAGAGGCAGAGGCCATCAGTTTCGCCACCCTACACTTGGAGGGTGAGGCACATGAGTGGTGGTATCATGGATTGGTGACATTGGGTCACAATCACATCACCTCCTACAGAGAGTTCATAGAGAGACTCATGGATAGATTTGATAGCAGGGATCCTGAGATCCACTTTAGAGATTTAGCCCAGTTGAGACAAACTGGCACAGCAGAGGCATTCATTTCGGAGTTTCAGAGAGTAGCAGTGGCAGTGACAGACATATCTGAGCCGCCATTGGTCATGCTATTCACAGAAGGGCTCACAGAACCCTTGAGAGGTTGGGTGAAGGCATACCACCCTCATTCCTTGCAGGATGTCGTCCGACGCACTAGAGATTTGGCGGATTCGGTGCCAAAAACTAAACCTTTCACTAAACCCTTTGTACCATAGAGAGACAAGGATTCGAAGAATCCTCCAAGGGAGTGGAAGGGCAAGCCCAAGTTGGATGATGATACACGACGGGAGTTGATGAGGAAGAAGCTTTGCTTCTCCTGCAGAGATCCTTGGGTCCCCGGGCATAGATGCATAGGGAAGGGACAGATCCACTATATTGAGGTGGAATCAGGCAGTGAGGAGGAGGATGAGGATATTGAGGCACCGACAGACAGTGATTCAGAGACTGAGACCACACATGAGCCAGAGCAACAGCCGAAGAAACCTCAGATACCGGCCAGGGCCAAGCCCCAGGAAGAGGCCAAACCTCGTAGAGAGGTGAAAGGGGGAACCATAGCCACCCTTTCAGGAGTACCCAGGTACAACACTCTTAGACTCAAGGGCCTTGTACAAGGGCAACGCATGACAGCTTTAGTTGATGGTGGGGCCACCCACAACTTCATAGATGCATCCTTGGTAGCCAAGAGAGGGTTACGCACAGAGGAGTTTGAGGGATTCCATGTGGCAGTGGTTGATGGATACACAATGTCATGCTTAGACATGATCCCTGACCTAGAGGTCAAACTTGGAAACTACACCCTGACTGACACGTTTTATGTAGTTGACCTATCAGATACGGATGCCGTATTGGGGGTACAGTGGTTATATTCATTGGGGGAGATTGGGTTCAACTATCAGACGTTGACCATGAGCTTCAGAGATGCCAGTGGATCGAGAGTTGTACTGAGAGGCATGTCTATAGGGGTGCCTCGGGTAGTATCGGCAAAGAGGATGGAGCGGATTTTTCGTCATGGTGATGTGGCTTACGCAGCAGAGTGTTGGATCACCACGCGAAAAGACTCAGAGGGTAGGGAGCAGTACCATCCACAGATCAGAGAGCTTTTGGGACGTTATGAGCCAGTATTTGGGCCGATACCACC
>ML794097.1:0-17450 GCA_009831015.1 Picea engelmannii | reverse complement strand
TACGGAAAAATGGGCCTTTTCAGGGCCTGCTGAATCACTGAATTCTGTGTGTATGAGCACTGCTTGCTCATCCTTCGGCGGCTCTTCAGGAAATCCAGCTTGTGCAACCTGGTGGATAACAGAGTCAAACTAGCTGCAAAAGTTGAAGGGCCAAAATGATAATGATAGGGCCTGTTATTCCCCACTTTTAGGGATAACTAGGAGGTCATGTCTTGAGGCCCACAGGTCCTAGACATGGAGTACCGAGAGTCGGATCGACTTTAGCATGGCCATGGAGGGCCCATCTTTTCTCCCTTTCAGCGCCTCTACCTTACCAGCAGCAGCAGCATCCATCACCATCGACTTGGTCTTGCATCAGAAATGGTTCTTTCTCCATGAGGTAATGAGTCTGGGTATCATGGTATGTGTCACTCTGACCCTCAAAAACTTTAAATATGTGCATTTAATTCCTTTTGTTTCTAAGAAATGATTGGATCTTATGCTTTCACACTTGACCATGTCTGGGGGGAATGACAGGATGCCCTAGTAAGCTTGTGTCTGTAGGTTCTGGTTTGCCACTGGGGGGATTTCAGAAAAGCCATCCTTCGTTCCCATCATAGCACCACTTTTTCATCTTGCTTCACGCTCACCTTGCCCATTACACTTGTCTGTGCACTGTGTTGACCTATCATTTGAGGATTGCACCTTACCTAGTGGGAAGAAGGGGCTAAAGGCCCAGAATAAAACCTTGAGATGCTTCACCCAGGGATCCCCGAGAAAGCAATAAAAGGCTTCTCAGCAAGAAACAAGAGGGACCCGTAAAAATAATAAAACAAGACCTAGTCAGAGGATAGGGGGGCTCATCACGAGACAACCTATTAGGTCCATGGGTACTTAGCAGTATGACATTACCACCAGCTGGTTACCATGCCAGGGTAGTGACCCTTGGTTGCATGGCCAAGGGAAAGGGGGTCTCATCACAAGCCAGCCTTCTCATTTCTGTGAAAGTACTTGTGGGTAACGTTGTCACCACTGGTCACCACGCCATGGCAGTGTCCCCTGATTAGCCTCTTGAAGAAAATAAATAAAGAATAAAAGGCATGAATGGGCTTGGAAAAAATTGCATCCAGGACAGGTGCAGCTCGCCTTCTATAAAGGCACCCACAGGTAAATCTTTGCACCCTCTTCTCTCATTGCACCCACTTGCATGGACATCCCTTATCCACATCACCCACTTGCATGGCTTAGATGAGGTCTCTTCCAGAAACTTTCCTCTTCCAGTGGACACTAGCCCAATAGGACACCCTGTCACTTTCTCCAAACTTGTATTGCAGGCTTGTATAATGTCTTTGAGATTTTAACTAGGGTAATGGGGGTTTTATGCACATGTTTAATAATATGGATGATGAGATGTGATTGACATTGCTATGATCCCTGTTACTTATGAGCCCATGGAGGGTGTAGTTGTTGATGTGCAAGATCATGCCCGATGGACAGGTACCATGTTGGACCGGTACACATGGGGAGATGATCAGTTCGGACCTCCATGGGGATGAAGACCCCACTAGATGGATGTTGAGACCCCAGCAGGGGGCAGAGACATGACATAGATGGACCAGAGGCTTTGCACCGGAGAAGAGGAGGACGTTCCACCAGAGGCACCCTAGCAGAGCTTGACCTAGGGGGGTTGTGCCCTCTCCATTGGAATGTTGGCCTTGGAAGGCCTAGGACGTCACCCATGAGGTCCATGAGATCATCCTTTCTTCATGGACGTTTTGGCAGATGGACAGGGCAGTTTGACACATGTGGCAGCTTGGAGAAGCCCAAGGACGGCTAACGTTTTGCTCCTGGAGGCTACATTTTCCCTAGAAGGGGATAACGTCACCCTAGAAAGGGGATGACGTCTCTCTTTTGCTTGATTAGGGTTTCATTTTGACATTTTAATGTAAAACAATTGACTTTTAGTATTTTGGCCTTGTCGGCCTTTTTATGACCTAAAAGTGAAATTAGGTCATGGTCTTGTATAAATTGAGGGTTTAAACCTTCATTTTAATCATCATGTTTCACTCACCACTTGGTGAGGTCTAAAATTGGCACCCTCTTTAGGGTTTTGGCTGAAATTTTGAGGCACACCTGTATAAGGAGACCTTTTATTGGCATTTTGGCATTTATCTTGGTGGAAGGTGTTACAACTAGGGTTTGCTACTTGATTTCTTGGTTAAATGTAAGTAAATTTCTGCAAAACTTCTTAATTGAATGGTTGTAGTATCATTTCTCTTGCATTTATGGTTGTAATTTGCTGATTAAAACCCTAGGGGACAAGCACACATAGAAGGTCCTTGTCTCATGTCCCTATCAAGATTTTTAGCCATTTCATTTGCTAAAGATAGAGCCTTGCCTTAGAAACACTCTACTTCTAGCACTTGTTGAAGAGGATTGAGCCTTGCCTTAGCAACACTCAAATCCATCTTCTCCTATGCTAGCTGTTTTTTACTTTTCTGAAGCTAAGAAGGAGAAAACGCATCAAGGCCTAGTTCCCCTACACCTTGATGAGCCAATTTTCCCTAGGGTTTGCTCGTGGAGCCTTGCCATAGAAACAAGTCACCTGCAAAACCTCTTGTCTTAGTTTCATGCCACTTTCTGAGCTAGCCATTTTTCCATTGACCTAAGGAAGGAGGAGAGAGCAATGAGGCCTAGTTCCCCTACACCAAAGTGAGCCTCTCTCCCCTAGGATTTTGTCCTTGAGGTCTTGCCATAGCAACACTTCAAGGCTTGACCCTCCTGTCCTTAGTCTTACTATTGTCTTTGATCCTTCAACTTCTCTGTCCTCTTCTGACTCCATTAACCCTAGAAACACAGTGGTCTAAAACCTAACTTGCGAGTACTTATGATCGAAAACAATCCTTAATACTTTGAACAAAACCCTAACCATACTAACCCTAGTGTTGTCGTCATCCTTTTTGTGCTATAAACACCTATGTGCAACATCTATTTGTCTTTAAGAAATTGAATGGTTAGCTAAAGCGTTGCTTCAAGTATTGTTACATTAATGATTAATTGCCATTATTTATTGTGAAGTTCCTTTAGCATTCATTGAGAAGAAATATATATATTGTAATCATTGCTATCTTGTAGACATTGAGTTACTTCATCAATTATTGATCAATTTCTTATTATCAGAAAGTCATTTATTCTTTTAAGTACTAACCAGCAAGCAGGCTTGCACATGTAGTTTTATTGTTGCTTTGTCTCGGGCAGGTGATCTTATTGGTTATTACTTCTGGTTATCTTTATTGGCTATAAGCCGGACTTTCTGATCAGGTGGTGACTTGTGAGGGGGATCATTATCACTTAGCCTTGTTAAAACCTTTTGCCTTCTCAAAACCCCAGGTCACCGGGGACGTCTCCCCTGGGCCTTACCACCCTAAGCAGAAAGAACCATCCTATCGAGGTGACATTGGGTGGGATTGGTTCAAGTTATGCCAGTTTGCCCCCTCACATCTATATTTTATCCTAACTACAAACTGTGCGATAACATGGCCAAAGACAAGAGGGATATGAGGGTTGAAGTGTTGTTAAGACAAGGCTTCAACCTATCAACCCTAGGGGAAGACGACTCACTAAGGTGTAGTAAACCTAGGCCTTAGAGTGTCTTCCTCCTTCTTTAGCTCAAAAGACAAAGTAAAAATGGCTAGCTTGAAGAGTGAATGGTAGGGTGTTGCAATGGCAAGGCCCTAGCATTTATCTTCAACAAAGAAAATGGTTTCTTGGCATAACTTGGTAGGGACTTGAAACAAGGACACCAACATGTGCTTATTTCCTAGGGTTTAATCCAACAAATTTCATTAACAAAATGCAAGTAAAATACCATAACCATTCAAGCAAAGGAAGAATTGCAGAAAATCACTTACATTCACCAAGTGTCATCAAGCCAAACCCTAGTTGTAAACCTTCCA
Source organism: Picea engelmannii (assembly GCA_009831015.1). Lineage (NCBI taxonomy): Eukaryota > Viridiplantae > Streptophyta > Pinopsida > Pinales > Pinaceae > Picea > Picea engelmannii. The sequence continues at coordinate 13,515 of ML794097.1, read as the reverse complement.
CCAAGAAAAATGCCAAAAATAGCTAAGATAAGCCTTCCTTCAACAAGTGCGCCACAATTTCAGCCACAACCCCTAGAAGGGCCGAAAATTTCAGACCTCACCAAGTGGTGAGTGAAAGATGATGAGAAAATGAGAGTTAAAACCCTCAATTTATACCATACAAATGACCTTAATTTAATTTTAGGTCACCAAAAGGCCGACATGGCCAAAATACATAATAATATCGTTTTTACATTAAATTTCATAATCAAACCCTAATAAATCAAATAAAGGTGACGTCATTCCCTTTTAGGGTGACGTTAGCCCCTTCAAGGGCAACGTTGGCCTCCTGGAGCAAAGCGTTAGGCCCCCTTGGGCCTATGGAAGCTGCCACATGTGCCACAACTACCACAACTACCTCTCAAAACCTCCACAAGCACTGGATGACATCATGAGTGTCCTGGGTGATGTCATGGGACTTCCAAGGCCAACGTCCTGGTGGAAAGGGCACAACCCCCCTAGGTACAAGTCTGTTGAGTTGCCTCTTGTGGAACATCCTCCTCCTCTCCGGTGTAAATCCTCTGATCTGTCTCAACCCCTCGTTGGGGTCTCATCATCCATTTGGTGGGCTGTCAACCCCATGGAGGTCCGAACTAATCATCTCCCCATGTGTACCTATCCAATATGGTACCTGTCCATCGAGTATGATCATGCACATCAACAGATACGCCCTCCATGGGCTCATAAGTCACAGGGATCATAGCAATGTCAATCACATCTAATCATAAATTTTATTAAACATGTGCATAAAACCCCTTTTACCCAGTCAAGTGCTCAAATCCATTATACTAATCTACAAGCCAAGTTTGGAGGAAGTGACAGGGTGTCCTATTGGGCTAATTCTCACTAGATGTGGGATGTTTTTGGGAGAATTCAAATCCAAGTCATGTGAGTGGATGAGGTGGACAAGGGGTGCAGTGATAGCAGGAAAATGCATGGCTTACCTATGGGTGTTGTTATCCCCATTTTCTAGGGATAACTAGGAGATCATGTCTCGAGGCCCACAGGTCCTAGACATGGAGTATCGAGAGCAGGATTGACCTGAGCATGGCCCTAGAGGGCCCATCTTTCTTCTCCTTCGTCAGACTTGTCCTGTCAGCAGCAGCAACATCCATCACCTTCGACTTGGACTTGTATCAAAGAAGACTCTTCCTCCATGAGGTAATTGCTCCAGGTATCATGGTATGTGTTGTATTTGATCATCATAACCTTTAGATATATGCATCAAATTCCTTTTATTTCTGACGACTGCTTGGATCTTACATTAACCCACTTGACCATGGTTGGGGAAATTGACAGGGTACCCTAGCAAGCTTGTACCCATAGGTTTTTGTTTGTCACTGGGGGATTTTGAAGGGCCATCGTCCTCTCCCATCATATCATCACTCTTACATCTTATCTCCCACTCATCTGACCCATTCCCCTAGTCTAGACATTAGGATGATCTGTTTGTGGGGTTACACCTTATCTCGTGGGAAGAAGGGGCTAAAGGCCCAAAAGGTAAAAGCAGCTGGTAAAAGATAAAAGCCATAAAAAATGAAACCTAGAGATGCCTCGCCCAGGGATCCCCAAGAAGGCAATAAAAAGCCTCTCAGCAAGAAACAAGAGGGGCTCGAAGAAAAATAACAAAACAAGACCTAGCCAAGAGGATGGGCGGTCTCATCACGAGCCAGTCCATTATGTTCATGGGTACCTAGCAGTATGACATTGCCATTATCTGGTTACAACGCCAGGGCAGTGACCTTTGGTTGCATGGCCAAGGGAAAGGGGGTCTCATCACGAGCCAGCCTTATCATCTCTGTGAAAGTGCTTGTGGGTAACACTGTCAGCTCTGGTCACCACGCTAAGGTAGTGTCCTCTAGTTAGACCTTGAAATAAATAAGAAAAAGCAATAAAGAAAAGAAAAAATAATGGCAACAAAGGGCTTGGAAAGAATTGCATCCATGAAGGGTACAACTCACCTTCTACAAAGGCACCTACAGGTAACATCACCCCTGTCTTTCACTCTACCCGTATGTTTGGACATCCCTTAACCACATCACCTCGTATTACATGGCCTAAATGATATCTTCTGGAAACTTTCCTTCTCCTATGGATGCTGGCCCAATAGAGTATTTTGTCTTTTTCTTCGGCTTTGTATAGTAGGTCATTGTAATGTCTTTGAGCTATTGGATGATGTATCAGGGGTTTTATGCATGTATTTGATAAAATTGATGATGAAATATGATTGACATTACTATGATCCCTGTGGCTAATGAGCCCATGGAGGGCGAAGTTTTTGATGTGCAGGACCATGCCCAACGGACAGGTACCAGTTGGATCGATACACATGGGGAGATGATTAGTTTGGACCTCCATGGGGTTGAAGAGCCCATCGGATGGTTGTTGGGACCCCATCAGGGGTAGGGACAAGACAGTGGTTCGATGAGCCTTTGCACATGAGAAGAAGAAGGACGTTCCACCCAGGACACTTTGGCTGAGCCCAGCCCAGGGGGGTTGACCCACTTCAGATGGAACGTTTTCCTTTTGATGGATAGGACGTCACCCAGGAGGCTTGGACGTCATCTTAAGCGTGTGGCAGTTTGATGGGATGACTGGCACGTGTGGCAGCTTGGAGGAGCCCTAAAAGGGCTAACGTCTGACTTTTGGATGCTGGATTAGCCCCAAAAGGGCCAACGTCTCCCTCAGAGGGGCTTGACGTCCCACCTTTTGCTCATTTATGTCTTTTACTTAGCAGTTAAAGTAAAAACAGTATGATTTTGGTTATTAGCCTTGTCGGCTATTTTTGATGACCTAATTTTAAATTAAAGGTCATGAGATGCTCTAAATTGAGGATGTTTTTCCCTCATTTGAAGATAACACAACAACTCACACTTGTGAGGTCTGATTTTTTCGCCCTTATTGGGTATTTGGTCTTTAAAAGTGAGGCGCACTTGTTGATGGGAGGCTTTTTTTGGCATATTTTGGCATTTCTCTTGAGGAAGGTTTACAACTAGGGTTTGCACATGCTTTTCTTCATGATATGAAGTGTTTTTCCTACAAAACTTCTTGATTGAATGGTTGTAGGTTAGTATTCTTTCATTTACTTATAAATTTGTTGATTTTAAAACCCTAGGTGACAAGCACACACGTAGGTCCTTGTCATATGTCCCCTTAGAGAGAAATTTTCAGCCATTGAAGGAGGAAGATAGAGCCTAGCCTTTGCTACACTCATCTAACTTCTTCCCTTAAGCTAGTTTTTTTACTTTAAAGGTTAAAAGGAGGGTGACGTCCTAGGCCTAGGTTATCTACACCTAGGGTCGTCCATCTTTTAGGGTTTTAGTGATAGAGCCTTGTCTTCACAACACTCTCCCTCAGTAAATCCTCTTGTTTTAACCATCTTCTTATGCTAGCCATTTGCCAAGTTTGACCTAAAGAAGGAGGAAATAGCACGAGGCCTTGCTTAAGCAACACCAGAGTGAGCCTCTTCCCCCTAGGGTTTTGATTCTAGGGCCCTGCCATTGCAGCACTCTAGAACCCTTCCCTCTTGTCTTTAGCCTATTATCCCTTCAACCTTGTGTCCTCTTTTTAAATGAATCCATACACCCTTAGGCACTGATCTTAGGCACACAACGTTGAGGTCATAGTGTCCAAAACAAACTCTTAAAACTTTAATTCTTGAAACCCTAACTAACAAACTAACCCTAATTAGGCTGACGTCACAGTTGGTTATCTCATATTGACACAGCAAATGTTGATAATAAGCAATTAGATGATGATTAAGGGCATTTATTGAGTAAATGGTTGATTGGATATGCTGTTTGCTGCATCATCTCAATAGTTATTGGTGAGTTGATATTCTTACATTGCTATATTGACAAAATGTTGAAGTCATTAATATCTATTGTCTCATTGCTTACATATGAATTGTCGGATAATCACATGAAGTACTAAACTTTTGAGTTATAGCTTGCATATATATACATTGTATTGCTCTTGTCTTGTTCTGAGCAGGTGTTTTCAGTTGGGCATACACTTCATTTATTGGCTGATTAGCCGGATTATCTGACCTCGAGTGGTAACCCGTGAGGAGGAAACTTTGCCTTGATTCTTATACTTTAGCCTCTTCAAAACCCCAGGTTGCCAAGGACGTCTCCCTTGGGCTAACCTCCCTAAACATAAAGAACCTCCCCATTGAGGTGACATTGGGTGGGGAAGGTTCCTGTTACGCCAGTTTGGCCTTTATCCTCTAGCCTTTCTTGATCTAGCTACAAACTGTGCGATAATAGGTGCCTCTGTAGAGGGTGAGCTGCACCTGTCTTGGATGCAAATTTTTCCAAGCCCATTCATGCCTTTTATATTTATTCTTTATTGCTTTTCTTCAAGAAGCTAATCAAAGGGACACTGCCCTAACGTGGTGACCAGTGGTGGCAATGTTACCCACAAGCACTTTCACGGAAATGAGAAGTTTGGCTCGTGATGAGACCCCCTTTCTCTTGGCTATGCCACAAAGAGCCACTACCCTGGCGTGGTAACCAACTGCTAGTAGTTTCATACCGCTAGATGCCCATGTACCTGGTCTTGTTTTTGACCCACTAAGACTCCTCATGGACAAACACCTAGCAAAACTTGTCCAACTGAGTTGAAACTTGGTCCAAGGGTGTAGGCAGTCTCATTCCATTTATTTTGAGCACAAATACCCCTATCAAAAATCCCAAGGTCCTAGTTTTTACATTTTTCATCAAATTTTAATTAAAATTACCCAACTTAGACAATTTTAATAAATTAAAAAAAAAACTATCTAGACTCAACGGAATTCCGCAAAACTTTAGGAGATGTATTGCATGGTCATTTACAACATTCCTAAACACTAGCTACCAGAGGACCAAACCATTAGAACGCCTTTCACCACTTTGGAGGAATTACTTGTGGGAGTGAAAAACTTAAGGGAAATTAATAAGTCTGGTTAGGCCAAATTAATAACCTGAGGAAAAAAAACACTTAGTTAAAGGGACTCCTCTAATGATGAAGTCCTAAAGAAATTGACCTAACTATGATCCATGCAAACCTATTACATTATTATCCCATGCAGGAGAGCGGAAGTTCCATTACAAAAATATGTGTTGAAGGCCAAAACTGCCTTGTAGAACCAATAAGTCTCTGACTTGGTAGCATCTGATGATGCATACCTTCATGGTACATGGAGTTGACCCCTAGTTGAATAGGTGGTCAACATATAGCTCCACATGGGGACGTGTGTTTGATCTTCACTTTTGGGAAGGAGAACATATGAGAATGCAACATCTACAAAACAAAGCGCTCACCAATACCCAACATAAATATACATATATATAACAAATGAAATGCTATAAAAAACAATTACATAAATAAATAACCATTGTACAACAACTACAAAATGAAACTATGCTACAATAAAACATCTAAATAACATAATTACACAATGAATGAAATAACAAGACTGCAATAAAGAGAAGGGTTAGAGATACGTTACAACCACCTATGCAATAGATGGAATGAATCCACAAATGTCTGAAACATCCTTGTCCAGGATGACTCACAGAAGATCCCTTCGCATGTTTTATCAACTTGGAATTTTTTGTGAGGAAGAACCAACCAAGAATCATGCTCCTTCCTCCATTCAACCAAACACTGGAATATGACAAGCCATGTAAACTTTTAATACTTTGTTGCTCATGACTGCCAAGGTGGAAGGCCAACCAATACTCATAATGATATGAAACTGATAAATGGAAATTGCCTTCCATTTTCTCATTATTTTGTATCAAGTCCTCTTTTGGTTGCGAGGTCAAAAATGAACATGTCAAAGGAACCATTGCACTGTTTTCCTCAAGGTTGTCAAGGTTCTCCTTCAAAGAGATTGGTTCTTAGAGAGGAGGGTGGGGGCTTGAATTATCTAGATATTCAAAAACTTCCAATTCAAATTCATTTATCTCCTCAAAATCAGTGACTAGCTCATCCACGGATTCATCTGGAATTTCCCTATGAACTTCCTTATCTTTTTCACTGTGAAGCTCAAGTTCCATAGGGTCCGAATATTCCATATAAGTCTCTGTAAGGTTAGCTTCCATGATTCCTAATTGATCTTCCATGGCCATAAACTGTTCATTCATGGCTTTACATTGTTTAGTATGGACATACTACACATTCAAAATGACTTCTTTAAGCTCCTCAATGGGATCTGGTGGAGAATCAATTTTTATATCTGAATTGACTGTTTCAATAGCTGGAAGAAATTTCCTCTCCCATTTTTCCATAAAATCATCAACCAGTTCATTGTAAATTTCATTCTGATCATCCCCAAATCTTTCCAAAAAGGCATGCAGAAAGTCTCATATGGTCTTGATCGAATTATCCTCATGAAGAACAAACCAATTATAAACATATCCCGCACCCTCACAAAGAGTCCAGGAAAACAATTGCATTAGAATATCCTCATAAATAGGTGGATCATACCAATCATCAATTAATTGCCCAAAGGCCTTGACATGAGCACAAGCATCACCACAATCATGAAAATTAGACAAATTCTCAATAATATCTTCAGGTATGTAATTAGGATAACTAACTATTCCTAAAAAATCAAAAGGTTTCAGAAGGTAGCTCATTGAAGAAGAAAAAATCTGGGACCTAAAATATTACCAAGGATCCAATGAGAAGGGAAACATGCTAATTTCATCCAAAAAAAATTTCAAGTTCAAGGATGAAGAAAAACAAGCCGTGAGTTCCTTCTTGAAGAATACTTTGTCAAAGTATTTTTAATGTGGAGTCACTAGATGACCAAGTTTATCAAACAAACAAGAGCATCAAACAAAGTAAAAACAAGAAGGAAAAAAAAGTTAGATTATTAAGTTTGTTATCGCACAATTTGTAGATAGGAGAAGAGGCTACAAAGTAGAGAGTCAAACTGGCGTAACAGGAACCTATCCCACCCAATGTCACCATGATGGGATGGTTCTTTCTCTTTAGGGAGGTGAGGCCTAAGGGAGACATCCCCGGTGACCTGGGGTTTTGAAGAGGCTAAAGGATAATCATACAATGACAAGTTTCGCCCTTCACAGATCACCACCAATCAGATGTTCTCAGCTAAACAACCAATAATAAAGTAAAACCCAAAGAAGTGTACCTGCCTGGAACAAAACAACAACAAACTGATACGTGTAAGCTATTCAATGGGTTAGTACTTCATATAGAGACTATCTGATGTTCAATATAAGCAATTTGAATATAAATATTGACGAAGTCAATGTTTATCAATAGTAGTAAAAATCATATCACTTCATCAATAATTATTAGAATGATGTGGCATTCAATGTAATAAACCAACACTTTACTCAATTTATGCCTAAAACCACATTCAATTGCTCACAAGATGAAACGTTGCTGCAATAAAGATGAAATATCCAATAATGACGTCAACAACTTAGGGTTAGTAGGGTTAGCTAGATCTAGGGTTAGTGTAGTAAGGGTTTCAATTCAAAAGATTTGAGAGTGTTTAGATCAAGTTCTACTTCAACATTTGAGGTCTTAGATCAGTGCCTTAGGGTTTAATGGAGTCATAAGTGAAGGACGCACAGGTTGAAGGAGGCAAGATTTCAAGGACTAGAGGGAAAATTTTTGAAGTGCTGCTAAAGCAGGGCCTCAAAATCAGAACCCTAGGGGAGAGAGGCTCACTCTGGTGTTGCTAAGGCAAGGCCTCGTACTCTCTCCTCCTTCCCGGCAAGACGGCTAGCTCAGATGAAGCACAAAATCAAGATAAGAAGGTTTAATGAGGGAGAGTGTTGCTACAACAATGCTCTTTCATCAAACCCTAAAGGAAAAACAACCCTAAGTGTAGACAACCTAGGCTTGGGATGTCTTCCTCCTCTTGGATTCTAAATGGTACGACTAGTATAGGGGAAAGAGAAACAAGGAGTGTAGCTACGGCTAGGCTCTCTTTCTCTCTTATATGGCTGAAAGTTTCTCTATCAGGGGACATGAGACAAGGACCTACTTGTGTGCTTGTCACTTAGGGTTTTGATTCAGCAAAATAAATAAACATATTCAAGAAATTAGACTACAACCATTCATTCAAGAAGTTTTGCAGAAAAATACTTACAATTCATCAAAAAATAACCATGCAAACCCTACTTGTAACACCTTCCTTCAAGAGAAACACCATAAAATGCCAAAAATTGTCTTCCCCCAACATGTGCACCTCACTAGATCAGCCAAACCCTAGAATAGGGTGCAAATTTTAGACCTCACCAAGTGGTGAGTGAAAGATAATGAAAAAATGAGAGTGAAAACCCTCAATATATACTGTATCAATGACCTAATTTACTTTTTTAGATGCATATATCTTGTCATTGAACCGGTCGACCCCAAAAACCGGAACCGAACCGGAACCGGAAAAAAACGGGATCAAAAAACCGGTCACTAAAAATACATAAAATATTCAAATTTTTTAAAAACAAATACATATTCATGTGCATCCATGTGAATCTTTGTATTTCCCTTCAACCACTCTTCTCTCTGCCCAGTGCCTACAAATAAGAAAGAGGTTGGTGTGCAGATACACCAGTAAGTCACTTGACACGATGACAAAGAGAAGAGTTCAACAGAAGAATTTATACTTGAGTGAAGTGTACATTTTTACTGGGGTCATGACAGAAGAGTTCAACAATCAATGCCACCAACATCGAGGTACATAAAGGGTATGGTGCCCTTGATTAAATGTCAGTTTCATACCCTCTTACATGATAGAATCCAGTGGAAACATTGCAATCCTGCCAATCTTGAAATCCTAAAAACCTTTAAGTCTGCTGAATTTTGAATGGGACCTTAAATTCTACTTTCTCCATATGAAGTCCAATGAGGTTGGAACCACTCTCAAACATCCTGAAACAATTAATGGTAATGTTAAAAATTTAAGTAAAAGGATGAAAATGAAAGAGAAAGGATAATGTCCGTACAGAACCGGCCGATTCAGGCAAGAAACCGGCCAGTTCCGTACGAAACCAGTCTGAAGCGGTTAAGGGGGCCAGTTTGAACCGGTCTGGGCTCGAAACCGGCCGGTTTTACCGGTTCCGGTTCGATTCTGGTAACACTGATTAAAAGTGACACATACCATGATACCTAGACCAATTACCTCATGGAGCAAGAACCTCTTCTGATACAGGATCAAGCCGATGGTGATGGATGTTGTTGCTGCTGACAAGACAAAGATGATGAATGAAGAAAAGGTGGACCCTCCAGGGCCATTCTTAGGTCAATCCTGCTCTCGGTACTCCATGTCTAGGACCTGTGGGCCTTGAGACATGATCTCCTAGTTATCCTTAAAAAGTGGGGATAACAAAGTTGAAACAAGAATTGGATATCAATGAGTGCTTCTCCTCCAAGACTTTCAAGCAACTTACAAGGATTTCTCCCTGTAGTATACTTCAAAGAGATTTTCAAAATGGATTCGCCACTTGGAGAGTAAGCAAACAAAAATAAGCCAATCCAAGTTTAAAAAAAATTTAGGGACTAAATTTTATTACTTAGTTTTAAAAGAATAAATTAGTTAAGTCATTAAGACCAAGGATAAAAGACTTATCCCTGGCAACGGCGCCAAAGATGTTTCCGTCCTTATACACACTTGCAAACGTGAGCTAAGTCCATCTCACTTAGTGTGTCCTTGGAGGCACAATGCCTAGGTTCAAAGCGCACTGTCACCTTGACTTGAACCTCTTCCATCTAGGCTTACTCCTAGGGAAGCCAAGGGGGGTAGACCCTAGTTACTATGTGAAGTTAAGAAGTTAATTTCTAGGAGTTGGTTTTAATTAGTTAAAGGTTTGGGGGAGACTAGCCTATATGCAAAAGCAACAATGCAATGTGCAACAATGCAATGTGCAACAATTCAATGCAAAGACAAGCCCTTTCCTAAGACAACTAAAGACTAGTGCCTAAGGTTGGGCAAGGGGTCAACTAAGATTGAGGGAGATAGATTTTACAAGAGTTACACAAGATTACAAAGAGTTAAACTTAAAACTAGATCCAATCAAATTAGATACAAAGGTAGAAGAACTAAATACAAAGTTACAACTAAAGAATATCTAAAAGATACAACTAAATACAAGATATATGAATGATACACTATGAACAAAGAGAGACAAACACTAACTTGGTTACTTGATTTATGAAGGAAATGAATATTGCTTTAAATAAAAGGATCGTACCAACACATCAATCCAGCATACCCAACAATAGAGTGCCTCAAAAGGATGCACAACTCTATGTGGTTGCTTCAATGGAAAACAAAAATAACACAAACCCAACAATGAAGTTGCCTCCAAAAGGATGTGAAACTTAAAGGGGCCAATCCAATACACCAACAAACCAATTAAACTGAAAATTAAATGCTCAAAATAAGCCCCCAAGGGCAATGGCACAACTCTAAAAATCACTTAGTTAATCATCCACAAAACCGAAATAGACTTTCATGAAAATAAATGGAAAGTGAATTGCTTGCAAGATCTAAGTGTCAACCCTAAAATATGTGCCAAGTAAATGTCCCAAGGTTTAAGTGGGTTTAAAGGATTATTAAATTCTTAAGTTAGAGAGTGAATCCTAACTAGGTGAAAACCTCAAGACTCCCCCCTCTTGTACCAAATAGTTGTTGGGTGCTCAAGAAGTGAGGCAAAAAAGGCCCCACCCTAGCTCCACAGGTCAACGCAAGGAAAGAAGTACTCCCGGAAAGGACTCCAAGCGTCGTGAGATCGTCTCCGATCTAGCACCTTCCATTGCTTCCTTACAATCCTCGTTTAGATAGGAAAGTTGGGTCAGTGGTAAGTGCTCTATTAAGTCTAGTTAATTTTAAGCCCTATAAGACTAAGGTAAATTAAGTTAGTTTATGTGTTGAGCAAGATGTGCTTGCCAAAGTGTCAAGTGCTTGAACAAAAAAGGGATTGCTTTCAAGTAAAGGAAAGTACTTAATCAAAGTGTAAAACTTGAAGTAGCATTGAACTACTTGAACATTAAACTTGCAACAATTAAAAGATACGTTTTCCTTAAACCATGAAATTATGCCATGCCCATGATATTGCAAGAAAAGGAAAGTACTTGTGAAATGAAGATGAAAGAAAATGTACTTGAACTAAGTAGAGCTTGCAAATGGAAAGGAAAGATTAAAGAGCATCATAAAACATTCATGCCTTCATGGGCCTAAACTAGTATTAAGATTATTACTTCTACGTCTAGATCATTTTAACCATAAAGCATATGAAGAAGTAAACCATATACTAGCCTTACAATTTTTGGGGGTGGCTAGGCCAATCACACTCCAAGGTGTAGGCAAACAAGTTGAAATTAAATTCTGAAAAATAAATTAAGCTAAGAGAACCACATACAACGACACAAGATGGAGGCAAGCCTTCCTTTTTTGTTCCAAAGAGGGTTGAAAGAACTTGAAATAAAATGCTGAAATAAACATGGCTTCTCAACCTTGTCCTAATGACAAGTGGGGCAAGCAAAATAATGAAATATTGCAGAAAATAAACAACTATCCTATCCTTACAGTTTTGGGGGTTGGCTGGGCCAATCACACTCCAAGATGTAGGCACAAACCAAAGAACTAAATTGCAGAAAATTACAATATGAGTATCCTTACGGTTTTGGGGGTTGGTTGGGCCAATCACACTCCAAGATGTAGACACAAACCAAAGAACTAAATTGCAAAAAATTACAATATGAGAAATGCAAGCCCCTTTGGAACTCCCTTGGGCTTGCTTACAAGTGCTAGAAAAGATGAGGAAGAATAGGGTATTGTTACCCAACAATAGGAGGCTCTTCTTGAGTGTTTTGTGGCCCAAAATGGGTATCACCTCTCCTTGTACTGGCAAGAATCTGTGAAAACCAGCAAGCAAAAGCTTGCTGGAAATGCTGCAAAAGAGAACCAAAGTTAAAGAATTTTTTTGTTTTTACACAAAAATTTTCTGCATAAAAATTTGCAAGATATAAATATTTTAGTGACCTATTATAAGTGATAGACAACTCAAAAATCTGAATGTAAAGAACAAAAGTAACTTGCAGAAATTTCAGAGGCTCAAAATGGATGAGGAAGACAAGTTTCCAAATCTGAAACAAGTCTTTCAAACCCTTGATGTAACCTGCAAATACTTGTGAAGAAACTACAAGACAAGAGCGAATGGCGAGTAGATAAATTAGATGAAACAAAATATTTTGTAATTCTAAACTCTACTCACTTAAATTCACAATAATACTATTGGAAATCTACTCAAGAAAAATACTTTGCTTGAGAATTCTACTCTAGATCTAAAGAATGCTTTAACAAATAAAAATCAAGCAATATCACCTCAAATCATAGAGGCACCAAGAATACTCTTTGACACACCATTTTTCCTCCAAATCTTTCTATTAACAAGTAGGAAGTTGTTGCAAGTACTTGCAACAAGTTCCTCTCCAAAAGTGAGAGCAAGAGAATGGATGAGAGCAAGATGGGAGAGATGGGGAAAGTGAGGAGAAAATTGGGTAGAGTAACAGTAGCAATAGAATTGGTCAGAAATGAGGGAGAGAGGGCACTCATTTATACTTGGAAAAATAAATTTACCCCTCTTGGATGAAATCCAAGTGTCAAAACCCAAGAAAGATTGAGCATCTCAAGGAGGGGGGCGCAACTTTAGGGTTTTGGAGAGTTGAGGGGGATGAGGGATGAATGAGGGGGATGGATAATCCCCTTTTAGACCATCCAACACTATGGTTAGGCACTAGGGAGGGTGCACTAGGGGTTAGGGGGGTGTTCCCCCTTTAATTTTTTATTTGGGACATTAACTTCCTCAAGGGGGGCGCAACTTTCCTTGGGGAGCAAACTTTAGGAAGTGGTGGCTAGGTGGGAATGGGTTATGAGGGTGAGAAAGGGGTTAGTATAGGATAGAATAAGGTTTAAGAATCACCTCCCACCTTTTCTCTAACCATTTAGCTCAAAATTACAAAAAATGACATTTTGACTATGTCAATACTAGCAATTAAATTGATGTTTTTTACTGACTAAGACTCCTCATGGACAAACACCTAGCAAATATTGTCCAACTAAGATGAAACTTGCTCCAAGGGTGTAGGGGGTCTCATTCTATTTATTTTGAGTACAAATACCCCTATCAAAAATCCCAAGGACCTAGTTTTTACATTTTTCATCAAATTTTAATTAAAATTACCCAACTTAGGCAATTTTAATAAATTAAAAAAAAACTATCTAGACTCGACGAAATTCCGAAAAACTTTAGGAGATGTTTTACATGGTAATTTACAACATTCCTAAACATTAGCTACCATAGGAACTGTTATCCACCAAAGTTGCACTATGGTGAATTTCCAGCGAGCCGCCAAAGATTGAACATTATTGTTCAAAATTCAGAGTTCAGAAATTCAGCCGGTCTAAAAGACCACCTGGTTACTCTACATTTCCATAAAAAATTGTAA
>ML794096.1:302008-319538 GCA_009831015.1 Picea engelmannii | reverse complement strand
CATCTAGGGGGATAGTTTGTGACTCTTGTTGTGAATGAAAGAGCCAATATTGTTGAGACAAATGATAATTTCATATGTGCTAATTGATATGGGTAGCCCCTTGGAAATTTGGATTATGGAAGATGCATTTGGCTTGATTCCTCCCTTCTCAATTATGTAAGCATTTCCACTGCCATTGAATTCTTAAAAGACAAACTATTGAACACACTTCCTCATGTCCATTTTATCTTGAATTTTTTTTTAGTGAATGTGTATATTAATTTCATTCTCATTTCTCGTTGTTTATTGTTGTAGATATAAAAAAACCCATTTTTTGCAAAATCCACAGGTATACATTTTATACATCTTTTTATTCTCGACCATTAAAGGATTCAGCATTTGTGAAATTTTTTGAGATTGCATTAATTGTTGTGAAACTTTTATGATAGTAGTGTTATTCAAATTCATGTTAATAAATTGAGCATATTGAGAATTGATACATTTCTATAGGCATGGGACATGATCACATTGAGGTTGAATTTGTTGTTGTGAACCCTTTTTCATCGTTATTTTAATTGAATACATTTGAATAAATTATGCATCATGAAAATTATAACAATAATCTCTTGACGTTTAATGTTGGGCTTGAATGATATGAGTTGGTCAAGGAACACATGATAGTGATATGTAAATATCAGATACCATTACATTATTTTGGGTGGTTGGAATGGGTTTCATAGGATTCAATGATTTAGTGATGAGAGTTTACCCAATTTATAAGGAAGGAGAGATAGAATTCAAAGGTTTTCTAGTTTGGAGTTTTGTATTTTTTTTCTACAATAAGTTCTTCGGAGTTTACGAAATGTGTTATTATTGATGATGGAGTTGTTGGAAATACTTGCATGTTGATTTGATATACAAGCAATAAGTTCCCCATTGTGAGTGCTAAGAACCCTCTTGTTTTCTGACCTTTTTTATTTTATTTTTTAAATGAATTTCCATTGATTTTAGATGCTTTCATGGGATTTATGCATGTTGTTAGTTAGTTATTTTGGGTATAGGTTGTTTGTTAGAATGTATATGGATTGAACATTTAATAAGTTTGTATAATAATGTTGTAGACTATGTATCCACCATGTTTGATCGTTTTATCATCCATGTAGTTGTTGATGGCCCAACTATAATTTGGGTCTTTAGGACACTCTAGGTAACACTCTTCAACTTCCTTATATCCTTACATTATTGAAATTAAAAAAAAATTGTTAATATTTTATATGAATGCTTCAATTTTTTGTGTAATAAATTGTCTTTAAAACCTCCCCCAGATGGGGTGACAAGTGGATAGCATGCACAATAAGGAGTTAAATTATCATGCCACCACCCTCTCCTCACTACCTCACAGGATGAGCAACATTCATTATTCATACGAGCTGGTGCGACGACATAAATGTTATGGTTTAATGGTGTTCTCCACAAAACAGTGAAAACATTTTGGGATGGGAACGAGTCACACGAGCCCTGTCCACACAACTCCTCTAGTGCCTCACCATTTATAGTGGGTAAGAAATGCTTTTCCTCATTATTTTTTGGAACATTGTTTTTCTACTGTCACTTGGGCTCGTCCAACCTTCTTCCTTCCCTGTTCTCACGCCCGACTCCTATTAGACATCTTGGTTACTCTCCCAGTCATGCCTCGGGAAAGAGGTAATCCCAAGAGGGGGCCTCCTTACTATATCTTTGTCATAGGGAAGCAAAGGCTAATCCTCTCTTCCCCACCGTCACTGACTTCTCTGGTCCGTCTCAAGAATTCCTCTATGATTTTGCCTCCCTCCTCGACCCAAAATAAGATAGTGGAATATCCTCCCATGGATATTGTTGAAGAAGAAATACCTGCAGTCCCGATTCAAATTCCTCTATATTCCCTCTTGTATAATGTCCCTAACCCCCAAGACCCACCTACCCTTCCTAGTTGGTCCACCCCTGGAGATGACGTTGTTTTGGATTTGGATACCTACATAATTGAAGAGGAAGTTCCACTAGAGGTGTGACTTGAGGATATTTTCCCTCCTTAAAGCCAACCTACTCTTACCACTGCTTTGGAAAAGGAACTGAGTTATACCTGTCGCCTCTTAATGAAACACTTGTTCCTCATTTTTTATATGTGTCGGGATATGGAAGAGCAGCGTCACCAACACACCATTCTCAACAACCGCTTGGACTTGTTGTTTGATGCTCTCTTAGGAACGCCAGAAAAAACAAGATGTCGAACACGTGAACAACCATTCGTCTTCACTCCTACCTGGAAAAATCATGGCGATAAAGGAAATACGGGTTCACCCACTGTCTAATTCTGTTGTGTTTATTTTTTTCTGTTACTATGTATTCCAAATGTCAAAAGCATTGTAGGAATTTTGGTTTCTTTTTTTTCATGGATTCATGGAACATCCAGACTTTCCAAACATCAAGAATCTTGACCACTTGTTCTGGTTTCCATTTGTTTGGAAGAACAGGTGGTATGTTTTTGTTCTTTTCCATACATGTGTACTGTTATAATGGCATTCTAAGGTAATACAAATTTTTATTTACAAAAAAAATGTGTATTTAAAAAAGATGAAATGTGACTAGCCAATTGAGGGAAAAGTTGAAGTGTTTAATATGCTCCTTTAGCCTTTATTCGCAATCACTTCTTACATCAAACAAAATAAATGCAATTCCATTAGTAAATCACACTCATAATTATTAATTAATGTCCACGAGGTGGAATTAGTACTCAACTTTTTTATATTATTGAAATTCAAGTATTTTGGTAATTATTTATTTAAATAATTTTATTTCTACATTATGTATAAAGCATTAGAAAAAATATAGGTTGTTAGCGAATGGGGAAAATGTGAAGGTAATTTAATGTATGCCTTCAGCCTAGATCCTCAATTACTTATTACATAAAACAAAATCAACCTATTGTCATTAATAAATCACAATCATAATGTTCAAATTAACGTCGATGATGATGGAATAATATAACAGACAACCATTAATATGGAATTAAACATTACAATAAAACACATGGTTTTTTTCCTAAGTGGAGACTGTTCTCTCAAACGTTGGAACCTAGCGATGTGTTCGTGGTCCCAAAGGGTACCATGCACTTCGCTCAAAACATCAGACATACCAAAACATTTGCGATCAACGCACTCAACAACCAAAATCCAAGATTTGTATACATCCCCACGGCCACTTTCTCTTCCAATACTAGCATTCCCCAGGAAGTTTTGTCCAAGTCATTTGCCCTCAATTTACAAGAATTAGAGAAAATTAGGAAGATCCTCGGAGGCACCTGAAACTCTCTTATAGAATAATAATCATAACAATAATTGCATGGGTGTCGACCCTATGTATGTGTGGATTAATGAGGAGTTTGAATCATGCACCTGAGATGAGAAATATGTAGGTGGTTCTCATATGCATAGAATATATTATTATTATTATTATTTTATCTAGAATTTTTGAGTCATCCGGGAAACATTCATGCTTATTGGATTTTCTACTTCTTTTGCTCACCATTTGTCTTTCTTCATTTCATTTCTTAGTTGTATTTCTGACCATAAATTGAATTCAATGTCAAATATGAAGGAACCAAGTCAACAAAATTGTATGTTGAAGATGTCAATAGTTATGAACCAAACTTCAAAAAATAGCCAATAAATAATCCACTTTGAGGGAGAAACCTCTTTTTATAATATATGAAATGCACCTGAGCTCATAAATATGTAGATGGTTTTGATATTATTATTATTATTATATCTTGAAGTTCTTTCTGAGTCTTCCGGGAAACATTCGCCTATCATGGTTTCTAAAGTCTTTCCGGAAACATTCACTTATTCGAATTTCTACTTCTCTTGCTCTCCATTTGTCTTTTTTCATTTCGTTTCTTAGTTGTGTTTCTGGCTGTAAATTGAATTCAATGTCAAATTTGAGAAATATGACCTTGCAAGGTTGGAAGTTCTTCTTTAGATCTTCTTCAGCATTTATGCCCTTCCATATTTAAATATGAAGCAACCAAGACAAAAAAAAATGTATATATATATAGGAGACAAATGGTACACGTATAATTAAATGGTACAATGAAAGGTTCTAGTTGACCTACTAATATAGAACTAGAAATGTAATAACTCAATATCTAGGGTTTAATAAGGGGTTTTATTCTTAACATGGGGCTTTGTGTAGTGATTAACATGCCCTTATCCTTCAAACAATTGTTGTCCTCAACAATTCACTAACTATGAGTTTTTTTGCATGAAGAATTCATCTTCCCATGTCACCTCTTCGACTGGTAGGTTCTTCCATTTTATGAGGTACTTGGTATTTTCTCGATTTCATAGTTTCTTAATCCTTATTTCAAGAATCGGTTTTGGTTCTAGTATGATTTTATCTTCTCCATTAATCTTTGGTAAAATAGTTTGGATTGGAATCTTGTCACTTATTAAATTCTTTAAGAAAGAAACATGGAAGATTGGATGTACACTTCATGGTTTAATAACAAGATCATGACCTCAAGAAGGTGGACGACCTTTATGTATCCCTCCAAATACCTTGGAATGCTTGTTTATAATTTTTAGAGATCCACTGGAGAAGAGGATATACATATTTGAACATCTAGTGAGCGCAATTGTGCAATTACACCATGTTGTCCCTTTTTGAGTAATTTTGTCATGATATCAGAGCTTATCACTTTAGATAGTTTCCCTTGGATACCTCTAAGTTCAATTTCCTTGCCTTCTAAGGAAAATCTCATGAAAATATTTTGAAAATTAAGGACCATTGTTCCCAATGATTGTAACCATCAGACCCCTAATAAAACATCAAAACCACCCTTTTAGATTGAAATCATGAGACTATCCAATAAATACTCCCCCATATTGAACTTAATACCATGGAAATTCCTTGAACAAATTATGATACCTCCATCTGCAATCATTACTTGAAACTTTGGTGTTGGAAATACAAAGAAATTGAGAAGTTTTTCTAATTTGTAATTGATGAAGTTATGGGTACCACCTAAATCAATCAACATTGTTACCTATTTATTTTTAACGTATCCTTATATCTTGAGGGTTTGTGGAGTACTGATGCTAGCTAGTGCATGACAAGACATCATTGGAATAGTCTCTTCTAGCTCTAGATCTTGTGATGGTTCGAATTCTTGACATTCTTCCTCTTCATTGTCTATGTAGAATATTTTATTCTTGTTGCATTTATGCCCCTTATTGTACTTGTTTTCACAATTGAAACATAGTATCTTTTCTCTCCAAAAAATATCCAATGAATAATCCACTTTAAGGGGGAAACCTCCTTTTAAAATATATGCAATTCACAATTCCTTCCTCATACCTTTGTATAGATGCCTCCATTTCCTCTTCACCATTATTATCCAAAGTGAACAATTTTGATTCTTGACATTTATTCCATTTTGACCATTGTCTATTACAACCAAAGCATACTCCTTTTTCTCTTCTTTCTTTCATTTACATTGGTGATATTCGATTAGGTTGAGGTAGGTTTTCCCTATGAGCCCCAAATCTATATCTACTTCCTGCATATATTCAAGTGGTAGACTTGTGTGTAGCTCTATTCTTGATTTGAATATGACAAGAAAATTGAATATCCTCCATAATATTTTCAGGAAGTTTTAAGAAAATCTCATGTTTAATGTCTTCTTGTAATCACCCCATGTAAGCTTTGAACATATTTTCATAACTTATGTTATCCACCCTTGTGGCCAACATCGAAAATTCTGAATTATAATCTTCAGTATTACCTAAGTGCTTGATTCTTGTCAATTCACTAAAGTAGGCTTGTTCCCAAACTTTTCTATATTGTGCTTCTAAGTATCTTGTAAATAAACTCCAAGTATAATTATTAGTGTTGAAATTTTGTTTTCATTGATCTCAAAGGATGTCATTGATATCACATAAATGGGAGACTGACTATTGTCAATAATAAGGGGATATTTGATAATATTCTTCATCTTTAATAGTTATTGATATCATTTTTGATGTGTCAAGTTGATAAGTGACTCCCTATGAATATGAAGGTAGGTAGACTATGAACAATCAATCCAGAAGCTAGAAAAATTACCCTGCAAATGACAGGCCCAAGGATCGCACTAGACATGAATCCATGCACAGAAAAAGGAAGCATCTAGACTATTACTTCATATCTACCCTATGTGCATGAAGGAAATAGGATAGAGGAAGCATCCAGACTACTACAACCAAAGAGGAGATCAAGAAGCGTCATGTGCAGCTCTATGTAAATGAAGGAAAAGAGGAACGAAAAGCAAATAGAGGAAGCATATAGAATACGAAATGGACCAGACAAAGGAAGAAAGTCCCTATGCGTTAATGATCCTCTTTACGCAAATATAATTATGCATTGATGAACTCCTGATAGAGTTATGTGTGTTTACCTTGTGAATGAAGGAAAGAGGAAGTAGATTAGAGAAGTACTAAATTCCCAAAATGGCTAAGTCCTAAATCAGATTGTTACCATGAAGTAAACTTTGTGTTCAAGTTGAAGGAAATTGGAGTCATTGATTAAGCATAGCGAACAAATCTGGACCGTTAGTCAAATGGAAACTCCGATGGGAGAAGCTCTGAATCAATAGTATTCATTGATCTATCAAAGAGTGGTCTCGAAAAATTATGGACCATTGGTTGGAGCATGCAAGTTAACATGGATTTCGACGATGAGGGACACTTCGAGTCAATGACCGTTGTTGATCTATCGGAGAATGGTCTCAGAAAATTTTGGAGTGTTTGAGTGAAATTTTGCACAAGGACTTCGATGAGGAAGGTTCTCAGTTAATAGGAATTGTTGATCTATCGGTGGTATTTCTACAGATGACATCCATTGGATCTTGTAAGATATTTTTTGAGGAGGAAAGGTTGGAACCTTAACTGTCGTGTAGATGTCAACCTCAAAGTAAATATTAATCATTGGATGAGGTACAATTATCATCGTTAGATATATCAGAGGTCTGGGAGGAATACTTGAGAATGGAGTCCAACGATGAGAAGGTTCAAGGACCGTATACCCATCGTAGGATCTACCTCAATCATTGGATATATGATGATCTGTTTTGAGGAAGAAAGAGAATGACGTCAAGATGATGAGAATTCTATAGTGGTATCTAGTGTGTCTCGAGGGTTGATGCATGTTAACCTTTGATTATGACGGATGAGAGTGGGCCCAGTTAAGAATGAACACCTTTAAGAGATCATCTCAGTCTTTGAAGTCAAGCAGATTAATATCATTCATCACAGAATCAATGATTGGAGTGGATTGTGTTATCTGTAGTGAATATACTCTAATGATGAGGGAATTTGAGAGCCAGCGATAACCATTGATAGATGAGCTGACGTAATGAAATGAAAATCATAGATTTTTTGTGGGCGTGTGTCATCTTTTTTTTTTTCCATAGAAGAGTGATCCTAGTTGGACGTGGAGACCTTTAGGTCATTATCTCAACCATTGAATTGGAAAAAAAAGTAGATCTCCATCATTCGTTGGAGAAGAAATGGTCATAGTGGACTATTAGTGGAGGTACTTTGACCATGAGAGACTTCAATAATTATTGTGAGTCATATATTAGCGAGAAATAAGATGCAATCTCAATTGTAGATCATTGTGGGCCCCACCTGATTAGTTAATGAGAAAATGAAGAGGTGGGTGTTAACCATCGGTTAAATCAAGGCACCGATGAGATCAAGGTCGTTGATCCCTGCTTCCAATGATGTGTTGGAAGATTGGTTGTTGTCATTGATTTTGTTGGCGACGGAAGTCACTCCTGGATTGCTTGCAGGAGCAGAGCCCGACGCCCATCAGTTTAATGTCACGATTTGTTTTGGAAGGGGTGATCAAATGGAAGCAAACTCGGAACAGTCATTTCAACTCAGAAACTGGGCTAGGCATGCACAAACGAGTGAGGTCTTGATAAACTTCAAACAATGAGTTGTAATAAGAGTGAGTAGACGAAAGACTTCATGAGAAGGGTGTAAGGGTCTGCTATAGGCATCAAGCTTCTATCAGACGATGAAGGCAGGCATATGAAAACAAGATCATCTTACTTCCAAACACGGGAAACCAGAGAAACAACAATGCAACAATAAATCCTTTACCATAACATCACTGTATAATTCAAGCGAATCATTCGATCATGAACTCTCCAGCATAAGACGAAAACAGAGATGAAAAAGGGAAACTGTTTGTTATAAACCAAGAAGTCTCAAACACAGATACATAACCAGGAATCCAGAATGGTCATGAAAACTTTACAGTTGGGAGCTTAGCTCTACCATCGATCGATACAAAAATGGAAAAAATGCCTACATATACTCAAAACAACAGCAGCAGCGGAACCAAGAAATTGCATTGAAGGCTTTGCGTCTGCATGGCTTCTGACATTATGCAGCCACAATCTTTGAATAATCGTGCAACTTATGGCAGACGCGATCGATCCTCTGACAGTTTATTCGGTGAATCGACGTGCCTTTAATCCAATGCAGGACTTTCCCATTATGGCGGAGACGATGTCTTACCACCACCAACCGCTTCAATAACTGCTTCTTGGTATTGGAGATGACCTGGCCAACTCAGCATTTTGGGACATGGGAGACTCCTCGTGCTGCCACCTGGAATAACTGAATAGCTCGAAGGATGGGTGTGGAGGCCAACGCGGGAAGTGGGGTGCAGCTATGGAATGACGGGGCCACAACCGCAAGGATGAAATAAGAGCGATGAGAGGCGAGAGAGGTGGTGGAGGATGACATAAGTCATGAGGGATATAAGAAGAAACGGTGGGAGAATAGACGTGGCAGGCTTAATGTAATGAGAGGCTGACATGGAGGGAAAGGGATACGTGGAGGGTGGTAAATGGATGATGAAACGAGGAAAAGGCCATATGGAAGAGAAAGAGAGGGGGGAATGGTGACACATGGCGGCAAGGGAAAGGCAGAAAGGGAGATGTCATGATAGAAAAAAGGGCCCACACGAGTTAAAGACAAGGCAACTGAGAAGGTCAGGGTCGTGCCTGAGCCGTTGATCCGGGCTCCTTGATCATGGCCGTTGAAAGCTGCATCCCTGATTCCAGACCCCCCCCTCCGCTTAAAGGTAGAAAGGCGGGGGGGGAGAGGTCCGGAATGGTCTTCATCGCCGTTTATCCGGGCGCACCGATCTGGACCGTTGGAGAGGTGCGCCCCCGATTCCGGACCCCCCCTGGCTTAAAGGTCGAAAGGCAGGGGGGGTCCAGAATCCAATATGCGCCATTGATCCGGGCGCGTGAATCACTGTCGCTCGATCATGCTCGCGACTTACCCTGGGGTGCAATATCACCCGAAACTTTGGATAAGTGGGTTTTTAACCCCTCCTTTTGTGTTCTAGCCCCCCTTACAAGAAATATCGCTAACATTTGGCTCCATGGGGGATAGAGTCGTCCTCGTGATGCTCTAAGAACTCTTTTGCAGACTTAGTGCCTTAGTTGTTGGGCTATGGAGTCATTTATTAGTCCGAAAAACAAAAATAGAAACAATATTTACAAAACAAGACAAAAAGAGTCGACTGCGGCTCAAAGAAAACATTTTTTTAAGAAATGCCCATTGACTGGGCCATTGAAAACTTCATTGCCTTCCAGATCCTGCAGCATGTAAGTATTGTTCGAAAATACTTCAAGGATCTTGAAAGGTCCGAACCAGAGGGCATCAAGTTTACTGTGTTTTCCCTTTTCCTGTCTGGGTGCATCCCATTTGAGCACCAGATCACCCTACTCGAATTCTTTCTTTCTGTTCTTCCTATCAAAAGCCTGCTTGATCTTCTGCTGATGATTGTAGGCTCTGTCTAAGACCTGTTCTCTGATCTATTGTACTTTCACCATATGATGAATTCTTCTGAGCACATGGTTAGGTTCCCCCTCAGAGTCCTGGAGGATATTTGCCACAGGTAAGGCGAGATGAGTGGGGAAAACGGCCTCTATTCCATAAACCAGTTGGAAAGGTGAGATGCCCAGTGATTTCTTTGTTGTCACCCGATCAGCCCAAAGAGAAAATTTGAGCTTTGAGTTCCAGGCCCTTTTATTATCCTCTAGTAGCCTTTTGATAAGATTTATTAGGCTTTTATTGGAGGACTCTGCCAATCTGTTTCCCTGAGGATAGTAGGGAGTGGAGTGAATCAGTGAAATTCCAAATTGTTCACAAAACTTGACCAGAGGCTCGGACCGGAATGGGGAAGCATTGTCAGTGACAATTTTGCTAGGGCAGCCAAACCTAGCTATGATGTCTTCCAGGAAGCTGATGATTACTTTGTGAGAAGCGCTTCTAGTAGGGACAGCTTCTATCCATTTAGTGAAGTAGTCGGTTGCTGTCAGAATCCATCGGTGCTGTCCACTCGAAGGGGGATGAATTTCCCCGATGAAGTCCAATCCCCACTCCTGAAAGGGTGCTGAGACCACTACAAGTTTCAAAGGCAGGGATTTGAGCTGTTGCTTCCCTGAGAATTTCTGGCATTTGATGCAAGCTCTAATTTCCCTGCAAACATCAGGAAATAAGGTGGGCCAGTAATATCCAGCTCGGAGGATCTTGTGAGTTGTGGTCTTCCAAAAAAGATGACCTCCACAGAGACCGCTATGGAAGTCGAATATAACCTTCTGGGCCTGTTGTGGGTCCAGACACCTCAATAATATCCCCTAGGGGTCTTTCCAATACAAGGTTTGGTCAATGAGGCAATACCTTACCGCTTTGAGCTTTAAGGCCCTGGCTTTACTTTTCCCCAATCCATCAGGAGGCTTCAATTCTTGCAGAAAATACAGGATATCCTTGTACCAGGTGCATTCTGCTAGTGGCACAGTGTTTTGGGAACCCCTGTTGGATGACTCATCTTTCTCATTGATGAAGTTAATTCCCAAGGCTTTACAATTGGATTCAGCCAGCAGCTTGGCCAAACCTTGACCTTTTATCAGCTTGGTGGGCTTGATTTCCATATCAAATTCTAGGATCTTAGCGATCCATTTTCCTCTTCTTCTGTCTATGTCAGGCTGTATAAGAATGTCCTTCACAGAAGCTGAAGGGACATATGCAATGATCTTTGAATGCAAGACATAGACTCTGAAAGCCTTGAGGGCTTTCACCAGGGCATAAGCCTGCTTCTCCATGATTTCGTACCGGAGCTCTACATCTCTCAGTGCCTTGCTAAAGAAGGCAATAGGCTGCTCCTGCCCCTGATCATTTTTCTGCAACAGAACTGCAGCTACGGTGTCACAGGAAGCAAAAGAAAATACCAGAAAGTCTTTGGAATAATCGGGACTGACTAGCACAGGTGCTTCAGTCAACACCTTCTTTATTTGGACAAAAGATTCTCTGGGTTCAGAAGTCCATTTTATTTCATGTCCCTTCCTGAGCATGGTTGTGATGTGTTTCACCAATTCAGCAAAAATTGAAACAAATCTCCTCAGAAAATTAATCCTTCCCAGAAATGCTTGGACCTCTTTCTTAGATCTGGGAAGTGGCAGAGCCTGAAGTGATTCTACCTTGTCAGGGTCAATCCTCACTCCCTCTGCTGATACTATATGGCCTAACAATATCCCTTCTTGCATAGCAAACAATGATTTCTTTGGATTCAGGGAAAGGCCAAACCCGCGACACTTCAGGAAAACCCTCTTCAAGTGGTAGCGGTGTTCTTTGTCAGTCTTGGAGAAGACTTTTATTTCATCTAAATAAATCACCACAAACTTATCTTTCTCCCCGACGAAATCTATGTCCATGGCTCGCTGAAATGTTGCTCCTGCGTTCATCAACCCAAATGGCATCTTGGCATACATGAATGTACCCCAAGGAGTGGTGAAGGTTGTCTTTTCTCTGTCCTCAGGCATGACTGATATCTGATTATAGCCAGAAAAGCCATCAATAATAGATATCCTAGATGCACCAGTGACCTTCTGAAATATATGTTCCATGTTGGGCAAGGGATAATTGTCCTTCCTTGAACTCTTGTTTAGGTTCCTAAAATCGACACGAAGTCTGATTTCTCCTCTCTTCTTTCTTACTGGGACCAAATTGGCCACCCATTCAGAATATCTCAAGGGGACAATGATCTGGGCATCCAACAGCTTTTTCACCTCCCTCTCCATGACAGGTAGCAGCGTAGGCTTTATCTGTCTCAGCTTCTGCTTGAATGGTCTAGCCTCTTCTTTCAGTGGGATCTTGTGCTCAATGACTGACGTGTCATATGTCTTGAGGTCTTCGTAGGTCCATGCAAACACATCAGCAAATTCCCTCAACAGTTTAATATATTTGACCCTCTACTCCTTGGTCAGAATCTTCGACAGTTTGAAAAATTTCGGCTCCTCTGGTGTGCCTATGTTGCATTCAGCTGTGTCAGCATCATCACCAGAGACTCTCCCCTTTACTGCGACATCATTTCCATCAAATAACCTTTCTAGCGAGATGAGTCCTTTCGAAATGTGGTTGCTCGATAGTTGTATAATCTGATGGTCAGCAATTTTATTCATTAACTCCCCAGGGTGAGGATCAGGTTCTCCCTGAATGTCAGGATCCTCATCAATGCGTAATGCAGAAAAGTCGCCCACTGATTGGAGAAACTTTTCGATCTCTTGATCATCCTCAAATACCTTCCAATGTTTGACATTGTCTGGTACAGAGGGTCTGTATTTTATTTCAATATCGGACCTGACAGTAGGTAGCTCAGGAACTTCAAGAAGACTAGCTTTGAAAGATAAACAGTTGGCTAGGGCATTTTCTTCCCTTGGAATGAAAGAGATGTTAAAAGCCAGGAAGAAATTATTCACAAGGTCCCATACCTCGTTCCTGTAATTCCTGAGTCAAGGATGCTTGGTCTGATAAACATTTTTGACCTGCTGGACAATCAACTCTGCATCCCCAAACACAGCCATTTCCTTGATTCCCA
Source organism: Picea engelmannii (assembly GCA_009831015.1). NCBI lineage: Eukaryota > Viridiplantae > Streptophyta > Pinopsida > Pinales > Pinaceae > Picea > Picea engelmannii. Next base: position 306,584 of record ML794096.1, on the reverse strand, counting down.
TCTCCTTTGCAGCTCTCAATCCCAGAACCAGAGCTTCATACTCCGCCACATTGTTGGTGACTTCAAATTCCAGCTTGTATGACAGGGATATAGTCTCTAGAGAAGGGGATATGAATACTACCCCGGCACCTGCACCTATACTAGAGGAAGCTCCATCAAAGAACATCTTCCAAACAGAGGTGGTTGGATGGGGCATCACCTGATTGAGAATGTACTGCTTTCTAATTTTCAAAGGGGGTTCGGGAGTCTCTGTGAGCTGCAGTAAATTGGAGCCTAAATCAGTGTCCAATGCATAGATGGGATGATTAGTGGGGTTTGCTTCATACTGACAATGTAGGCCAGCTGAGCTTCTCTGTATAACCTCCTATGTTCTCCCCCAAAGACTGGGATGGTGGCATATGTAAGATCCATCTGAAGCGTCCCTCCAAGTCTCTTAATCCAAGACCTTGACAACAACATGCCAAACTTGGGGGGAACATCAACTACCACTATATCCATGACCATACTCTTCATGGGCAACTGAAACAGGGAGACTACCAGGTCCTTGATGACTCCCAAACACTGTACCCTCTTGGATTCAAAAGAGTAGAGGTCATGATAGGCTCTAGTGACTTCTAATCCTAGCTCTTCCATGACATCTTTAGGCATGAGGTTGTGGGAGGCCCCTGAATCCATCAAACAGTTGTGTAGCACCTTGTCATGTATGTTCAGGGAGGTGTAGAAGGGAGGGGATGAATCATCTCTGTCTTCTACCATGGGACCTAGGACAACTACATGTCTTTCATCTTGGAGGTTAATGGAGTCTGTAAGAGGGTACGAGGGTTTGATTTTCAACAGCTCAAAGAAACATTTTTTGAATTCCCCGTGTTTAATTAACTCGGTGAGGGGCACAGGGATTCTGATATTTTGAACCTCATGTTCGAAATTGAAAGAAGACATCGGCTTTGGGATTTCTCTAATTTCAGGAACATGATTATGGACAATGGGAGAGAAAGGTTGAGCCTTCTTACCTTTGTCTGCTACTTCATTAGCAGGTTTCTCTGTTCTAGTGGATGGCTCAGGAACATCAGGTGTTGCTGCTCTTTTGTCAGACCTCAGGTTGTATCTGCCTCGACCGCCACCATCTTTGTCTCCCTTGCTTAATTCATTCAGTTGACTATCCATGAGAGACTCCTCGTATGTTTATTTGGTCAGATGAGGGAAAGGGGGAGTGACTTCTACACTGTGGATTTTAGGCTCAGGCTCGTCTGTTTCCCCTTCCTTTTCATCAGCCAAAAAATTGTTCTGGAAGGGAGCCTGAACTCTTTGGTCATCTCTGTCTCTTTCCTTCTCTTTGTGCATAATTGAAGGAGCGAAATTATTTGGCCTTCTGAAACCTCCTTTATTTTCGATGTTTTGAGGGCCTTTGTATGCTTGCTTCCTTTCCACCTTCAATCTTTCCACCTCTTCTTTAAGGAGGTTCATAACTCGGGTCAGCTCATTTACTTGAGAGTGGGGCAATGAGGGGCTGGAAGTTGAGGCTTCCGATTTTTCCTTTCTTTTGTCTGTGTCAGCCTGGTTTCTCAGTCTGTCAGCTGCCAATATGTTGGATTCCACTTCTATAGCTGCATCTTGCATCTGAGCTAAAGAGGTGGCTCTTCTTTCTCTTAACACGAGACAGAAATCAGGGTCAAATGCGCTAGCATAGGAAATTTGAGCAGAGGCCTCTGAGGGTTTAATCTCTACAGGAATCTTGTTGTACATCTTATTAAATCTTTTGGAGAAGTCTGAGACAGACTCTCCTTCCATCTTCCTGAGGGACCCAAACTCAGTCATGTAATATATGTAATCTTTTCTATCTCCCCACTGCCTCAGGAAAACATTATCCAAGGCTTCAATTCTAGCAATAGATCCAGGGGCCAGTCCCCTAAACCATTTTCTAACCTCACCATCCAAACTCTGGAAAAAGACTCTCATCCAGACATCTTCATTCTTGATATTCAAGTTGTCTGCATAGCTGTAAAAGGCAGCTAGGTTCTCTTCAGCAGTTACATCTCCCTCACCACTGAATTTGGGCATGTACTTCAAGTAGTCTCCAACAGGGAGAGGATTCATAGGATGGGGTAAGACTAAAGGAGCATACCTGGCAGCGACTATGGAATCCATTCTATTTGGAGGGGGATTAACACCAGCCATAGGGATGTTAGGTAGAGGAGAATACGGAGGAGAAGGAGTGTGAACAGGAGATGATGGGAAAAACAGAGAGAAGTCTAAAGAACCCGAATGTGCAGATGCTTCTCTGCGTGCAACAGTAGTAATAACAGGAGGGGTGGTGAAATCTTCTAAGACCAGAGGTCTATTTGGAAACACGGCTTCCAGGGAAGGGGGAGTGACAAGGATCTCTCCCTATGATACTAGACCAGGAGGAGAAAACTCGGCAGGAACACTCCCGAAATTAAGAAAACGGGAAACCTCAGAGGAAGGACGACTAGGAAGCTGAGAATAAGACAATGGAGTTCTCACAGAAGGGGAAGGCGCATTACCTGTTTCGGTGATGGACACTTCTTTCGCAGAGCTCTTTCCCTTTCTGCACACTGCTTCTGAGTAAGCTCTTGGTGTAGCTAAAGGCAGGTGTGGATTAGACCTCGTGTGTCTTCCTGTCGAAGCCACAGCTGATAGAACAGGTTCTCCCCAGCAGAGTTGTCACAATGGAGTCGCCAGGTGCACAGTAGCAATCTTCAAGTTCTGATATCTGATGCACCTTCAGAATCAGTCTAACCTTTGTCATTCAAACCTGGGGAAAATATTCAACTTCGTCCCGGGCAACGATGCCAGAAATGTTGGCGATGGAAGTCACTCCTGGATTGCTTGCAGGAGCAGAGCCCGACGCCCATCAGTTTAATGTCATGATTTGTTTTGGAAGGGGTGATCAAATGTAAGCAAACTCGGAACAGTCATTTCAACTCAGAAACTGGGCCAGGCATGAACAAACGAGTGAGGTCTTGATAAACTTCAAATAGTGAGTTGTAATAAGGGTGAGTAGACAGAAGACTTCATGAGAAGGGTGTAAGGGTCTGCTATAGGCATCAAGCTTCTATCAAACGATGAAGGCAGCCATCTGAAAACAAGATCATCTTACTTCCAAACACGGGAAACCAGAGAAACAACAATGCAACAATAAATCCTTTACCATAACATCACTGTATAATTCAAGCGAATCATTCGATCATGAACTCTCCAGCATAAGATGAAAACAGAGATGAAAAAGGGAAACTGTTTGTTATAAACCAAGAAGTCTCAAACACAGATACATAACCAGGAATCCAGAATGGTCATGAAAACTTTACAGTCGGGAGCTTAGCTCTACCATCGATCAATACAAAAATGGCAAAAATGCCTACATATACTCAAAAAAACAACAGCAGCGGAACCAAGAAATTGCATTGAAGGCTTTGTGTCTGCATGGCTTCTGACATTCTACAGCCACAATCTTTGAATAATCGTGCAACTTATGGAAGACGTGATCGATCCTCTGACAGTTTATTCGGCGAATCAACGTGCCTTTAATCCAATGCAGGACTTTCCCATTATGGCGGAGATGATGTCTAACCACCACCAACCGCTTCAATAACTGCTTCTTGGTATTGGAGACGACCTGGCCAACTCATCATTTTGGGACATGGGAGACTCCTCGTGCTGCCACCTAGAATAACTGAATAGCTCGAAGGACGGGTGTGGAGGCCAACGCGGGAAGTGGGGTGCAGCTATGGAATGACGGGGCCACAACCGCAAGGACGAAATAAGAGCGATGAGAGGCGAGAGAGGTGGCGGAGGATGACATAAGTCATGAGGGATATAAGCAGAAAAAGCGGGAGAATAGACGTGTAAGGCTTAATGTAATGAGAGGCTGACATGGAGGGAAAGGGATACGTGGAGGGTGGTAAATGGATGATGAAACGAGGAAAAGGCCATATGGAAGAGCAAGAGAGGGGGGAACGGTGACACATGGCGGCAAGAGAAAGGCAGAAAGGGAGATGTCATGGCGGAAAAAAGGGCCCACATGAGTTAAAGACAAGGCAGCTGAGAAGGTCGGGGCCGTGCCTGAGCCGTTGATCCAGGCTCCTCGATCGTGGCCGCTGAAAGCTGCATCCCTGATTCTGGACCCCCCCCCCTCCACTTAAAGGTAGAAAGGCGGGGGGGTCCGGAATGGTCTTCATCGTCGTTTATCCGGGCGCACTGATCTGGACCGTTGGAGAGGTGCGCCCCCGATTCCGGACCCCCCCCCAGGCTTAAAGGTCGAAAGGTAGGGGGGTCCGGAATCCAATATGCGCCGTTGATCCGGGCATGCGAATCACTGCCGCTCGATCATGCTCGCGACTTACCCTGGGGTGCAATATCACCCGAAACTTTGGATAAGTGGGTTTTTAACCCCTCCTTTTCTGTTCTAGCCCCCCTTACAAGAAATATCGCTAACAGATGTCAACCCTAGTCATGGGTTTTGGACCGCAAGATTGATAAAGGTATTTGGACATGAAGGAAAATGCACATGCATATACAACACCCATGAATGGATAGTATACATCATGCTGTTTCCGGT
>ML794096.1:283267-298147 GCA_009831015.1 Picea engelmannii | reverse complement strand
ATCTCTCATATATTCTTGGGTGGAAGGAAGGGGCAAGGATAGAGAGTTAAAATCTCTCTTTATATTGGAGGATTGTATCTTCCTCTTGGAGGTTTATCCCTCCCTTTACATTTGGAAGCTGTAGCTACCTTTGGAAGTCATTACTTCCCTTGAACAAAACTATTGATTATTTCTCATATATTGTGCATGGTGTATTGTGGTGTAACTCTTATAATATTGTTCATTGTTCATTGGATATAATTGAATGGTTTAAGTATAAGTTGAAAAATGTTTTTAAATTGTACTTGATACTAATTCACCCCCCTCTCAGTATCAACACGGTCATACATCGAAATGGAATTTTATGCATTGGCTCTTGCTATCCCAATGATGAAGAAGGAGACTGGGTCAATGTCAATCGTTGGACTGGTGGAAAGATGAGAATATACTGATGGTCAACAAGTAATATTGGTTTGATCTAATGGATGTTGAGCCAGGAGGAAGTGCTACGTATTTTCATGGGCTATGAATATTTTATGGACGAGATCAAATCCAGTCAAGATCCAATGATGCTTGAGCACTAAGGAATAGTGAAGGAGATTGCATGCAATAGAGGGGAACCCAGACCGATTCTCATGGAGGTTTTTTGAAGGATTGGTTGCATCCTCATTCAAAGGAAAATCAAAGGAGATATGGATCTGACCCCATGGATTTATCATTTTTTTGTATCTTGACAAATTCGTGAAAGCAAAGAATGTATAAATAAATATGACCAAATCGGATTTGAGTGTGTGTGAAAAGAGAACTTGGAAGTAAGGATTATGGAAGAGAATATCTGAGGCTCATAGGTATGAGTATGCTGGAGAACGAAAGGAATATCATCTAAGGGTGGTTTGGAGGTGAAAGGACAAAGGAACTTCTATAACTATGAAGATTGAGAACTGTGATAGAAAAGACAGAGCAACAAACTTGTATAAGTGAAGGCTTGAAGGAAAGAGATAGTATTGTTAACATATTGAGGAGATTGATGTTTCTAGTAAAATTGGTATCTACAGGAAGTGCTAAGTTGGTGCTCATATAAGGGGTTTATTGTCTCCTGTAGGTGGGTTCTTTGGAATCCAACAATTGTAGATTGATTCCTACAAGGAGAATTGATTTGATTATCGATCAAGGGGATTGTTGTCTCCTGTAGGTTAGTACCTACGAAAATTATTTTTGATTTGTTTCTCAGGAGAGGATATTTGTGTCTCCTATGGGTTGGTGCCTGCAAGCATTGTAACAGTAGGTTGGTTCCTACAATATTTATGAAGAAAAGTTGTGTGGTTTTTTTCCATTTGGGTTTCCACATTAAATATTTTTGTACTATGGACTATGTTATTGTATGTGTTGACACTCAGAAATGAAATGGGCTGCAGCAAATCAATCCCGAGGTAACCTCGAACTACTTTGGATTGGGAGATGCCCCTTCCAACCCGAGAGGGATGTCTCGAACAATGTCACAATAGGAATTTAAGTAGCATGAAAAAGTTGGGCAGATTTATGGGTAAATGATGGTCTTGGATTTTTGGAGTTTGGGTGTTAAACCAGGGAAATAGTCCATTGGGCATGGAGTCAAATGAAAACCGAAGAAAAGAGACAATAGCAGAGATCAAATAACTTGCAGAAAGTGAGGCAAAGTAAGTCTATCTTTCAGCGCTTTGATAAATCATGATGCGGTAGCGGAAAGAAAAAGGAAAGGCCAACGTAGCAAAGGATATATGCAGAATTCTGGAAATGCAGATTGGTCTTACACAGCTGATAGCTGGTGCAGAGGAAAGGCAATAAACAGAAAACACAAATCCTTTCGTTATAGTAGTGGTCGTACTAAAGTATAACAAAGCACATCAGTTAGAAGAAAACAAAATGTAATGCAATCATGATGGATCAAGGAAGACATAAAGATATGGTAAAGACAATATCAACTGTGAGTAAGGAACACATAAATGCAATCCAAACAGATTTAACACAGCTGAAAGAAAAGGAAAACATGATGAAAGAAATCAACCGTGATGAATCTCATAGTCTCAAGCAAAAATCGTCTTTATTACTCCAATCTGGTTTACAAGAAACTCAGTCATTACAACGAAACTCTCTTAACATAGGTTTTTCTCCCAGTCCTGCGCTCATGCGCCTCCATTGCATTGTTACATCTAACCATTATTTAACTACCCTCACCCGCAATACGTTACCCAACTCATATTTCTGTGTTTACAAAAAATAATCTAAAAGAAATGTGAAATGCTTCATCTTCATGGGCTCTGCAGCTGCCAGATGCTTCGTCAGTTTTTGCTGAACCGTTATTAATCATTCGACAGTGGGAGAGGGATTTCTGCATTTGGTTTTGTTTTTAACCTATTATTTGAACCTGTTTTGATAGAGAGAACAAAAAACTTGCTCGACTCGTTCTTCTCTGAACCAAAACACCTGGAAAATGCTCCCAATGATGACTCCTCATCTGATGCTCCGAAACTGAATGTTCTTCACGACATAGAGTCACCACCTCCTCGTGAAACCATCATAATTTTATGATGAGAGAGGGATGGACCCACTGCAACATCTTTACTCGATTCCTGCAATTTGACAAGGGCTGCATATGCTCCTCCCTCATTTGGACATCAACATTTTATGATCGCCACTTTCCACAATTTTACCATATTGAATTACTACTATAATGTCTGCATTTATTATAGTGGATAAGCGACAAGAAACTACTACTGTTGTCTGCCCAACCATGACGCGATCAAGAGCTTGTTGCACACGTTTTTCAGATTCTGAATCCAAGGCACTGGTGGCCTCGTCCAGGAGGAGGATCGATGGATTTTTAACTATAACTCTAGAGATTGCTATTCGCTATTTCTGTCCCCCAGATAATTTGAACCCCTCGTTCACCAACCTGTGTTTTATAGGGATCGGGAAGATTATTTATGAAAAGATCAGCATCTGATAATTTTGCAGCCTCCGTTATTTCTTCCATGGTTGCATCACCCTTGCCATAAAGTATGTTCTCCCGAATGGTCGTTGCAAATAATGCAGGTTCTTGACTTACCAGACCAATCTTCCCCCTCAAACATTTCAACCCCAAGCTTTTAATGTCATGTCTGTCCAATATAACCTGACCTGAAATTGGGTCATAGAAGCGCTCAATGAAGGAGATAACAGTGCTCTTCCCAGATCCGCTTCCACCCATAATGGAAACTACCTTCTCTGTTGGAATACTGAAACTCAAATCCTCAAATATGATGACATCTTGACAAGATGTATAAATGAAGCCCACGTTTCTTAATTCAAGGTTTGCCCTAACGTTTTGTAGTCTGTTGCCTTTACCAGAGATCGTCTTTCCAGAAGAACCTCGATTTATCATCTCAAAAATAGAATAAGCAGCACCTTGTGCCCGTCTGAATGCACTTATATCTGGCGATGCTTGTCCAACAGACAATCCACTGATGACAACATTGAGCATGGTGATGAATGCTTCCCCACCATCTATTACCCCATCATGTACGATACGACTTATGTAACAGAGCATCAATGCCCAGGACAAGAACAACAGGCTGTGCATCGATCCCAGGCCCAGACCTTTAGCTATTCCACTCTTCTTCCCAATCTCATATGTTTCCTGCAGAGTATTTTTGTATGAACTAACTGCCTTGTCCTCTGTTAGAATCGCGTTGTATTTATGCATCTGCTCGATGGTGATTGTAAATATGGCATGAATTAAACGATGGTAGTCTTCCTGAGATGAATTGTGCAGAGAACATATCATTTCCACGGGAGTTTCATTCCATAATGCGAAAATGATTATGCCGTCTGTCTGTTTGCCAGTCTGCGCCCCTTCGCAAGCCTATCCTCTGCATAAAAGGCGGAGGCGGCTCCTGGCACCATAATCATTGAATAGTATGGGTTTGCGAGGTGTTGTGGTTCATTTTCGCGGAGTTTCTTGCAATAGAGATCAATACCCACTATCAACGGTAGAGCGGCGAGTAGAATTCCGCTTAGTGTTAGTCCGAGGACATCCTTCAATATATCATTGTTTGAATGCGTTGAATGTCATAAATAGCGTAGCATGTTAGCATGCACGCCAAATTATCAGCTCATTATGTCTCGCAACAGGGTTATAGAAGAGAATCTCTTCTGGACAGTCATAGAAACCCTCGGAATTACACTCTTGTGAAACGAAACTGTCGAACGTAATTTGACTAGCCCTTTTTTGTCCATTTAGAATTGTTGGTTTATGTAACTAAATCATAGAATTGATGAAAATCTGAATGATTCGGGTGAAGATAATTATTCTCCCGAGATGTTGTAGCTTCGCAGACGGATGCATGAGTTCGCTCGCCAAATGTACGTCAAGCATTGTTCTATCAAAATAGTCTAGAGAGTTAGGCTGCCTATCCCAACAACACATTCTAGCTGGCGACCAGATGTAAAATTGTAGGCACAGAATCCACCCATATATCTTTCCGGAGTAAAAGCTGGATCAGGGCAGTTATGAGGTATTGCCATCTTTTCTCTGTTACCACCATCTCCCATTGTAATGTAAACAGGAGCGCGTGAGTCCATTATGTAGTCAAAGGCTCGGTTCGATCTCTCATATGCATGGGCATGGTTATTGAATACAACATCAACACCGTATACGTACAACAACTTCTCCATTTACTGTTTCATGCATTCAGCCTCACGATAATGAGCTTTATAACTATTGTACCAAGGTGGGTGCGAAGTGACAACAAGCCAAGGAGTCATGCTCCTGTCGACCTCTGCTAAATCATGCTCCACAAGTGATCACCCAGAGCTGTTTGATATTCGGGCGAGAAAAAGTAATATCGTTCACACACCAATATGGACATCAATCTCTAGACGTTGCCTCAACTCGCCAACACCAGTATATGAATGTAAGTGGACAATATGCTTGGAAAATGCAGCTCTAAGCGATGTCCCATATGGGCTCCAAATACATTGATTTGCAGAGAGACCTAGATGTTTGACAAGCGCTACCTACAGTGGCATTGAGCCCGCCGAGATATCTCATACACTAAAGGATGTGAGAGCCAATCTTTCCCGTGAACCCACATCCCAAATTCCAATATCACCAACATTCATTCCAACTGTTATGGATTGTAATCCATGATGGGTGTACATCATAGATGTTACACCATCAAACCTAAACCCATCAAATTTATACTCCTCCAACCACCAACGGGCGTTTGACATTAGAAACCAGAGCACCTCCCAGTGATCATAGTTGAAGAGGCGTGAATCCCACATCCAATGATATCCTCGAGATACAGAGTGAAAATAGTGAGAATCAGTTCCATCGAACATGTTCAGTCCATCTAAGGCATTATTCGAAGCATGACTGTGCACAATATCCATAAGGAAAACAAGATCCAACTCGTGGGCTCCAAAACTAGCATAGTAAGCATGTTCTTGAATGGCCATGAGTTGGATAGCATTGTAGCCGAGGTCTTTCACACATGGTAGTACGTCATCCCTGAACTCAACATATGTATTAATTTTGGGTTCCTTGGGTAGCACAATTGATTTTGATATCTGTTACAACATCGGATCCAACTAGGGATGGCACTTTCTCATAAAGTGCCAAGAACAATATACCATGTGCCTATATCCATTGGAAAACCCTACGAAATCACCCTTATCGCATCCTGAACGCTGTCACTTCACTTGCATCTTTGCGGAACAAAAAAACTGCTTATTCATCCATTGGGCTATGGAGTCGTAATGCTTTATGTCAAAACCATACTGGATTCAAAACTGAACTGAAAACATGTTGAACACTATCAATGTAATCTAAATTATGCTTGAAGTGAAGCTTATTTATATACATCACCTACTCTAACTGCTGAAAGATTTCCAGAATCAAATGATACGAAAATGCCAGTGAAGCCAATCCAATAATTGCCTACTTATTTGAAACTTTTTTACACTTTCTTCGAGCAGGCTGAAAAAATAAATTGACAATCCCCATCCAACCTGTTGGTGATCATGGATTTGCAAACCTTTCATCAATTCTTGTGACCAAATTCTCATGACATAGCATACTCCTCCATTAAATGAATCTAAAAGCTCAACAAAAGGGTCTTGGAAAAACATATCATACTGAGGTTTTAAAACATCCATGACTACTCTATGTTCTGATTTATGATGCTCAGGATCATTGAACATGGAAGCCATATCTTTTTCATGAAACAAAGCAGAGTCTAAAATCTGATCTTTTGGCAGGAAATCGTCATAAACAGGTTCACTAACTTGCTGTAAAGTTCCATGGAATAGATGACTGTCACCATTTAAAAATAGATTTACATTTTTAGAGCTGGAAGAAATTTGACACTCATATCCGGGAGTGTGTGAAAGCTATAAATCTGTGTGAGTAGGGGCTACAATAGAGTTGTGCAGGGTCAGACCCTTCTCTTCCTTAGTTAAAGGAGGCGGTGGTCTCTGTATTTCCTGAATGAAACAACAATCATTCTTTTCTATCATTTTGCAGTTTGACTGTGATGCTGAATCTCTTATTCTTGAGTAAGTTCACAAGATCCAACATCTTTATGAGCCAACTCCTCCTCATATTTCTCATCTTCATCAACTTGAGAAATTTCTATTTTTTCTTCCTCCTCCTCAAGAGGACTTGTATCACAACAATCTTCAAAAAGGATTTCAGCAGAATATATCCTCTTACAATGTTGATGAAACAGTGTGTGAAAACATTTCAATGAAGGAATACTGGAATGGGGTAAAGATTTATACTAGAGTCTAGCATCTTTTTCCAATGAAAACATAAACAATTTCATGAGGACATCTTCATGATGTACATTTAATTCTTCCATGAGCTTGTGGAATTCAAACAAATGTTGACCAGGATTGTCGTCCTCATCTTCTCTAAATTTAGGAAGGATATCCCCCCAAATTTTAATGTTTGGAACAGTGTTTGGAAATCCATAAACATTTGCAAAGTCCAGAGGAGAAAACCTTGCAGCAATTCGAGCAGAGAACGAGCTTGTCATTTGAGACCAGTGGAGTCGCCAACAAAATCATGTAGATTCTACGAACCAAGGAGTCGCCAGGTGAATGATCACAACCAATTGAATTCCTATCCCTTGTTCACCATCAAGAGATAGATCTGAACTTTGTCGTATCCCAGGGAAGATAACTCCGTCCTTCGTCCCCGGAAACGACGCCAAAATGTTGACACTCAGAACTGAAATGGGCTACAACAAATCAATCCCGAGGCAACCTCGAACCACTTTGGATTGGAAGCTGCCCCTTCCAACCCGAGAGGGATCTCTTGAACAATGTCACAATAGGAATTTAAGTAGCGTGAAAAAGGTGGGCAGATTTATGGGTAAATGATGGTCTTGGATTTTTGGAGTTTGGGTGTTAAACCAGGGAAATGGTCCATTGGGCATGGATTCAAATGAAAACCAAAGAAAAGAGACAATAGCAGAGATCAAATAACTTGCGGAAAGTGAGGCAAAGTAAGTCTATCTTTCAGTGCTTTGATAAATCATGATGCGGTAGCGGAAAGAAAAAGGAAAGGCCGACGTAGCAAAGGATATATGAAGAATTATGAAAATGTAGATTGGTCTTACACAGCTGATAGCTGGTGTAGAGGAAAGGCAATAAAAAATTGCAGAAAACCCAAATCCTTTCATTATAGTAGTGGTCGTACTAAAGTATAACGAAGCACAACGGTTAGAAGAAAACAAAATGTAATGCAATCGTGATGGATCAAGGAAGACATAAAGATATGGTAAAGACAATATAAACTGAAAGTAAGGAACACATAAATGCAATCCAAACAGATTTAACACAACCAAAAGAAAAGGAAAACATGCTGAAAGAAATCAACCGTGATGAATCTCATAGTCTCAAGCAAAAATTGTCTTTATTACTCCAATCTGGTTTACAAGAAACTCAGTCATTACAATGAAACTCTCTTAACAGAGGTTTTTCTTCCAGTCCTGCGCTCATGTGCCCCCATTGCATTGTTACATCTAACAATTATTTAACTACCCTCACCCGCAATACGTTACCCAACTCATATTTCTGTGTTTACAAAAAATAATCTAAAAGAAATGTGAAACGCTTCATCTTCATGGGCTCTGTGGCTGCCAGATGCTTCGTCGGTTTTTGTTGAACCATTATTAATCATTCGACAGTGAGAGAGGGATTTCTGTGTTTGGTTTTGTTTTTAATGCCAGGTGTCACCCTAACTGTTATTATTTGAACCTGTTCTGATAGAGAGAACAAAAAACTTGCTCAACTCGTTCTTCTCTAAACCAAAACGCCTGGAAAATGCTCCCAATGATGACTCCTCGTCTGATGCTCCGAAACTGAATGTTCTTCGTGACATAGAGTCACCACCTCCTCGTGAAACCATCATACTTTTCTGACGAGAGAGGGATGGACCCTCTGCAACATCTTTACTCGATTCCTGCAATTTGACAAGGGCTGCATATGCTCCTCCCTCATTTGGACATCAACGTTTTATGATCGCCACTTTCCACAATTTTACCATCTTGAATTACTGCTATAATGTTTGCATTTATTATAGTGGATAAGCGACGAGAAACTACTACTATTGTCCGCCCAACCATGATGCGATCAAGAGCTTGTTGCACACTTTTTTCAGATTCTGAATCCAAGGCACTAGTGGCCTCGTCCAGGAGGAGGATCGATGGAGTTTTAACTATAGCTCTAGAGATTGCTATTCGCTATTTCTGTCCCCCAGATAATTTGAACCCCTTGTTCACCAACCTGTGTTTTATAGCAATCGGGAAGATTATTTATGAAAAGATCAACATCTGATAATTTTGCAGCCTCCGTTATTTCTTCCATGGTTGTGTCACCCTTGCCATAAAGTATGTTCTCCCGAATGGTCGTTGCAAATAATGCAGGTTCTTGACTTACCAGACCAATCTACCCCCTCAACCATTTCAACCCCAAGATTTTAATGTCATGTCCATCCAATATAACTTGACCTGAAATTGGGTCATAGAAGCACTCAATGAAGGAGATAACAGTGCTCTTCCCAGATCCTCCGCCACCCATAATGGAAACTACCTTCCCCGCTGGAATACTGAAACTCAAATCCTCAAATATGATGAAATCTGGACGAGATGGATAAATGAAGCACACGTTTCTTAATTCAAGGTTTCCCCTAACGGTTCTGTAGTCTGCTTCCTTTACCAGAGCTCGTCTTTCCAGAAGAACCTAGATTTATCATCTCAAAAATAGAATAAGTAGCACCTTGTGCCCGTCTGAATGCACTTATATCTGGCGCTACTTGTCCAAGATACAATCCACTGATGACAACATTGAGCATGGTGGTGAATGCTTCCCCACCATCTATTACCCCATCGTGTACGATGCGACTTGTGTACCAGAGCAACAATGCCCAGGACAAGAACAACAGGCTGTGCATCGATCCCAGGCCCAGACCTTTAGCTATTCCACTCTTCTTCCCAATCTCATATGTTTCCTGCAGAGTATTTTTGTATGAACTAACTGTCTTGTCCTATGTTAGAATCGCATTGTATTTATGCATCTACTCGATGGTGATTGTAAAGATGGCATGAATTAAATGATGGTAGTCTTCCCGAGCTGAATCGTGCAGAGAACATATCATTTCCACGGGAGTTTCATTCCATAATGCGGAAACGCTTCTATCGTCTGTCTGTTTGCCAGTCTGCGCCCCTTCACAACGCAGTCTGATAGATTCTCTTTATTACCTACCTATCCTCTACGTAAAAGGCGGAGGTGGCTCCTGACACCATAATCATTGAATAGTATGGGTTCACGAGGTGTTGTGGTTCGTTTTCACGGAGTTTCTTGCAATAGAGATCAATACCCACTATCAACGCTAGAGCAGCGAGTAGAATTCCTCTTAGTGTTAGTCTGAGGACATCCTTCAATATATCATTGTTTGAATGCGTTGAATGTTGTAAATAGCGTAGCATGTTAGCATGCACACCAAATTATCAGCTCATTCTGTCTCGCAACAGGGTTATATAAGAGAATCTCTTCTGGACAGTCATAGAAACCCTCAGAATTACACTCTTGTGAAACGAAACTGTCGAACGTAATTTGACTAGCCCTTTTTTGTCCATTTAGAATTGTTGGTTTATGTAACTAAATCATAGAATTGATGAAAATATGAATGATTCGGGTGAAGATAATTATTCTCCCGAGATGTTGTAGCTTCGCACGGATGCATGAGTTCACTCGCCAAATGTCTGTCGAGTATTGTTCTGTCAGAATAGTCTAGAGAGTTAGGCTTCCTATCCCAACAACACATTCTAGCTGGCGACCAGATGTAAAATTGTAGGCACATAATCCACCCATATATCTGTCCGGAGTAAAAGCTGGATCAGGGAAGTTATGAGGTATTGCCATCTTTTCTCTGTTACCACCATATCCCACTGTAATGTAAACAGGAGCACGTGAGTCCATTATGTAGTCAAAGGCTCGATTCGATCTCTCATATGCATGGGCATGGTTATTGAATACAACATCAACACTGTATCTATACAACAACTTCTCCATTTACTGTTTCATGCATTCAGCCTCAAGATAATGAGATTTATAACTGTTGTACCAAGGTGGGTGCAAAGCGGCAACAAGCCAAGGAGTCATGCTCTTGTCGACCTCTGCTAAATCATGCTCCACAAGTGATCACCCAGAGCTGTTTGTTATTCGGGTGAGAAAAAGTAATATCGTTCACACACCAATATGGACATCAATCTCTAGACGTTGCCTCAACTCACCAACACCAGTATATGAATGTAAGTGGACAATATGCTTGGAAAATGCAGCTCTAAGCGATGTCCCATCTGGGCTCCAAATACATTGATTTGCAGAGAGACCTAGATCTTTGAAAAGCGCTACCTGCAGTGGCATTGAGCCCACCGAGATATCTCATACACTAAAGGCTGTGAGAGCCAATCTTTCCTGTGAACCCACATCACAAATTCCAATATCACCAACATTCATTCCAACTGTTATGGACTGTAATCCATGATGGGTGTACATCATATATGTTACACCATCAAACCTAAACCCATCAAATTTATACTCCTCCAACCACCAGCAGGCGTTTGACATTAGAAATTGGAGCACCTCCCAGTGATCATAGTTGAAGAGGCATGAATCCCACATCCAATGATATCCTCGAGATCCAGAGTGAAAATAGTGAGAATCAGTTCCATCGAACATGTTCAGTCCATCTAAGGCATTATTCGAAGCATGATTGTGCACAATATCCATAAGGACAACAAGATCCAACTCGTGGGCTCCAAAACTAGCATAGTAAGCATGTTCTTGAATGGCCATGAGTTGGACAACATTGTAGCCGAGGTCTTTCACACGTGGTAGTACGTCATCCCTGAACTCAACATATTATTAATTTTGGGTTCCTTGGGCAGCACAATTGATTTTGATATCTGTTACAACAGTATGTACATTACTTATTAATTTCTTATGATTGGTGAAGTAATAAATTAATAAATTTTATAATAAAAGTAAAAATAGTCCTATATTGATTCACCCCCCATCTCAATATAAGTAAGTGTGCCAAAAATTGGTATCAAAGTGGGTTCCTTTAGAATCAGTCTAACCATTGGAAGGTGAATCCTTGTAGCACACATGAATAAGAAATGTTTTTCTACAAACAAAGATCCATTATTCGATGTATCAAATTATGCATTCTACAACATAAGAATGAAAACTTGTTTGAATTCACTTTGGTATGATGTCTTGAGTACAGTTGAGAATGGTTACACAACTCTGAAAAATCCACTAGTATATCCAATTGAAAAGAAACATAGTTATTATGATTCCATGTCCATGAGTACAATCCTATGTGTCCTGGAAGAATCATAGTTTGTCAAAGTCATGCATTATACTTTAGCAAAAAAAATGTGGGACAAGCTACATAAAATATATGAAGGAGACAACAAGGTCAAGAAGGAAACATTACAAACCCATAGAGATCAATTTGAGACTCTTATTATGAAATAAGAAGAAATTATTGCATACTACTTTCTTTGAGTAGATAAGATTGTCAACAACATTAGAAGATTGGGTGAAGAGATTAAAGAATTGTTATTGAGAAAAAAGTGGTTAGGTCACTTCCCTCAAGATTGAACTGCAATATATCGACAATTGAAGAAATGAAGGACCTAGACAAACTGAAAATGGATGAATTACATGGAATTCTCAATGCATGTGAAATGAGGATAGAAAAGGATAAACAGGAAGATCTATCGAGGAAGTAAGCATCTTTCAAGGCATAAAATAATAAAAATATAGAGGAATGAAAAACAAGTGACATCTCAGACAACGAATCAAATGAAGAAGAAGAAAAAATTGTTAGAAATATCAAGAGAGGATTAGGAAAACACAAAGGTAAGATTCCCTTCATATTATTTAACCCTGGAGAAGTAGGACACTTTTCTTCTAAATGTCCATATGTGATGAATGGAGATTGTAATGTGAAAGAATATTATATTTTAAAAAGGTACAAAAAGGGTAAGAGAAAATACGAGGAAGTTCTATATACAAAAGAAGAATCCATATACCAATGGGGACAACATCTCTTCATATGACAATGACAATGAAATAGAAGAAATTATATTTATGGGTGTACAAACACAGACCAATGTCCTAGAAAAAGGAAATGTAGACCTAATAGAAGAAGAAGACTCTAATATTAATGCAAAAGTAAATATTGAAGGAGAGATCATATCTACTCTAAATAAAATAGACAAACTAAGGAACATGAAAGGGATACTAAAGGAGAAACTAAATAAGTACATAAAATAAATGCTCAGTTTGAAAGAAAACTTTGATGACACTGAAAATATCATCATAAGTTTAAAAACACAAGTAGACTTGAAGAATTCTTAAGAGCTCAGTTAAAAGAAAATAATTATAGTTGCAATAGTCTAGAATCTGAAATAGTCTATCTAATAAAGGAGTTGGAAAATCACATACCAACACCAAATTCGAAAATAGCTCTACAACCTTGAATGAAATCCTAAATCGTTAAATATTTTCATTTGATAGGACTAGTCTTGGGTATAGTGAAAACAAGGAGGCTACTAATGAAGAAGCCTCAACCTCTTCAAAATAGTCAAGTGAATAAATGACCAAGAGTTTTTCTCATGTAATCAAGCATTCTATCAAGGTTGAAGAAAACAGGAAGGAAGATCATAATTCTCCACATAAGACAAATCTTCCTCACAAGGACATAATCAAGAATACTCTCCAATCAATATGAAATCATTCAATCAGGTACCAAAACTATTTCTTTGGCTATTGTTACGCTTGCAATGGTTTTGGTCATAAAGCTATAGATTGTAGAACAAATGTAAGAGATGGTTACATGAGGAACAACAACAGAGATACCCATGGATTCTCAAGAAGAAACTATAACTCATTTTCCCCTTTTCTTAACTATAACATCATTTGTTATAATTTCAATACTTTTGGGCACATAGAAATTTTTTGTAGAAGTGATTTCAGAAAATATCGGAAAGAGAAAGCCCCAATAATCATGGAAAGAAATAAGGAACAAAGGGAACAAAAGAAATAAACATCCATGCTCATTCAAGTTGCACTTTGTGCAAAAAATAATAAGGATAAGTGGTTCATTTACAGTGGGTGCTCTAGTCACATTACAAGAGACAAAATAAATCTTATCACCCTGAAGAAGAATTAAGGCAGTGTTAACTTTGGAGACAATGGAAATTCAAAAATAGTTGGAAAAGGTAGTCTCAATATTGACAATGGAAGAGATAAATTGGAGAAGGTTATGTGTGTTGAAAACTTGAAACATAATATTCTTAGTGTAAGACATATGTGTGACCAAGGAAACACTCTTACTTTTGACTCCTGAGAATGTGAGATTGGAAAAGAAAAAACAGGCAAGCTAGTTGCAAAAGCAATCATGACCCTAAACAATGTATACATACTTGATGAAATTAATGGAGAAAAATGTTTCATGGGTAAGATAGATGAAATTTGGTTGTGGCATAAAATAATGGGTCATACGAACTTTGAAAACTTGGTAAAAATCAGTTCCATACAAGTAGTAAGAGATATGTGAAAGATCACAAAACCATAAAGTACTATTTTCAAGCAGTGCCAACATGGAAAACAATCAAGGGTGAGCTTCAAGAAAAAGGAGTATGCAACATCCAAGCCATTAGAACTTGTGCATACAAATATATGTGGACCAACAAGAACAAAATGCATAGAAGGAGAAAGTTGTTTTATGTTGCTCATTGATGATTATACAAGAATGAATTGGGTTTCCCTTCTCAAAAATAAATGCCAGGCATTTGAAAATTTCAAAGAACTCAAATATTTAGTTGAGAATGGGACTAATCTGAAGATCAAATTATTAAGGTTGGATAATGGAGGTGATTTCACATCCAATGAATTTGAATAATTTGGTGAAACCCATGGAATAGAAAGATAGTATTCAATCGCAAGAACTCCTCAACAAAATGAAGTAGTCAAAAGGAAAGACATACATGTACAAGAAATCATCGGGATAATGTTAAATCAAGCAAAATTGTCAGATAAATTTTGGAGAGAATAAGTTTACACTATTGTCTACATACTAAACAAAGGGAAAATCATAGTCAAAAGTGACAACACACCCTATGAACTATGGAAAGTTCGACCATCATATATCAAACACTCTAGAATCTTTGGAAGGAAGTGTTACATCAAACGAGATGATGAGGATCTAAGTAAATTTGACTCAGGAGAAAATGAAGTAATTTTTCTTGGATATTCATCAAGAAACAAATCCTATATATGTTACAACAAAAGACAGTA
>ML794096.1:247088-283102 GCA_009831015.1 Picea engelmannii | reverse complement strand
ATGGAAAAGTATTAATAAATAAATCAAGACTAGTATGTAAAGGGTATGCTCGAGTAGAAGTTATTGACTTTGAAGAAACATTTTCTCTTGTTGCAAGACTAGAATCCATTAGAATATTTTTGGCACTTTCTAGCTTCAAGAATTTTATGGTGTATCAGATGGATGTCAAGTCATCATTCTTGATTGGAGATTTAGAGGAAGAAGTGTACATTGAACACCTAAAGGATTATTATTGTCAGAAGATGAAGATTATTTTTGCAAAGTGAATAAATCACTTTATGGATTAAAGAAATCTCCCAGAGCGTGGTATTCAAGACTTGACAAGTACTTGTAGAAACAAGGTTTCAAAAGAGTAACAACATATATCAATGTTTAGATTAAAATAAAAAATTCATATATGTTAATCTTTGTAGTTTATGTTGATGATATCATTTTTGGAAGTAATGTTGATAGAATGAGACAAAAGTTTGCAGAATAAATGCAAAAGGAATTTGAAATGTCCATGCTTGGAGAGTTGTCATTCTTTCTAGGACTGTAGATTACTCAAACCAACAAAGGCATATTTATTTCTCAGACAAAACATATCAAAGAGATTCTTGGGAAATTTGGAATGCAAGATTGTAAACTTGTCAGCACACCCATGAACATTGGTTGTAATCTAAGTAAATAAGATGAATCAAAGGATGCAAATCAAACCCTGTAAAAATCAATGATAGGCAGTATTTTGTATGTAACAAATTCAAGACTAGATATTATGAAGGCAATAGGGCTAGTTGGAAGGATTCAAGCAGCACCAAAGGAAACACATGTGCTAGTAGTAAAAATAATATCCACATATCTACAAGGCACGCTGGACTTCGATTTATGGTATCCCATAGGAAAGGGATTTACTTCAAAAACTTACATAGATGAAGATTGGGAAGGCAGTGTGGATGACAGAAAGAGAACCAGTGGTGGAGAATTGTTTCTAGGAAATTGCTTGGTTTCCTAGTTCAGCAAGAGGCAATCATAAATCTCTCTATCTACAACATAAGAATAATACATTGCAGCAACAACCTACTATACTGTGTGACAATACTAGTGCAATAAATATCTCATAATCAACCAATATCAATACTGTGTGACAATACTAGTGCAATAAATATCTCTAAAAATCGTGTCATGAATTCGAATACAAAGTACATTCCAATCAAGTATCATTTCTTAAGAGAGAAAGTCACAAAAAATATTGTCAAGTTGGAATATATCAATACAAAGGAACATATTGCAGATATATTTACAAAACCTCTTCCTAGAGAAGTCTACGAGTATCTTAGAAATAAATTAGGGGCGGTACATATGCAATCCACTCACTGAAGCACTACAATAGGAGTACCATCTCAGGGGGAGATGTAGAAAGAGAAGAAGGTCGTTGGTTGTAGAACAAAGAATAAAAAGTAATGTGAAAGGGGGAGAAAAATCTTTTTGACATTGATGTCAAAGGGGGATAGTACAAAGGAAGGGGTATATTTTCTGCAGAAAGAGAAACTTGCATGGAACAGAGGAGTACCAAAGGAACTAGGTGTTTCCATCAATGAAAAAGGGGGAGTTTGTTGAAAGTGTGTAGTCATCGATGTCAAAGGATGTCATTGATATCATAGGCAGGGGAGACTGAATTTTATCAATAACAAGGGGAGAATTGATAATGTTTTTCATCTTTAATAGTTATTGATATCATTGTTGATGTGTCATGCTGATAAGTGATTCCCTGTGAAGATGAAGGAAAGTAGACTGTGAGCAATCAATCCAGAAGCTAGGAAAATGATCCTACAAATGACAGGTCCAAGGATCAAACCATACATGAATCCAAGTATTGTAACATGGTTCAAATTTTCATAAAATTTGGATTTTTTCATGACTTATGACTAGGTTTTGTCAAAAAATTTAGTTTTGCAAAAATTTAAAAACAAATATATATGTGTGTGTGTGTGTGTGTGTGTGTGTATTTTAAGCCCTAAATTGTGGCACGTTACCCCTTAATTGGGGAATATTACATTAGTATTGTTATTTTAGTTATGTCGTCTTGGGTCCATTAGTTGTAATTGTACCCCCTAGTCTCCTATATATACCAAGGAGACCTTTTCATTGGGAATCATCTTGTATTTGTGAATTCATTTGATGTATAAGGAGGTTTCCCCCTCAAAGACGCTTATTATCTAAATTTCTCTCTTTTTCAAGGCGTTGAGTACTTATTGTGAGGTTTTTATGGTATTTTGATATTTGGTTCTTAACATTTGGTGTCAGAGCTAGACAATCCTTGGGGCTGGCTTCTTCAAAACAAGTCTTCTTGTAATTTTCGCTACAACTTGTTTTCTGGAAGGTTTCAACATCTGGAATTTATGTAGAGGCAATATACAAAGATAAATTGGTTCCAAATTTCAGATCTTGGTTTGTTATAGTTTTGGAGATACATTCTGTTCAAGTTAGGGATTTTGACTAGTCTTGAAACTAGTCTGAAATATGTCTTCTTGGAATTTTTGCTCCCAATTTTTTTCGGCTTCGTTTCGGGTTATTAAATTTTTAAATTACAAAGGAAGAATAGTGAAGTATCTTATATAAAAATTTAATCCCTTGATTCTCTGTACTCTAAAAGTTATTCTTTGAAGAAATTAGGGTTTTTGGTTGGTCCAGATTTCAGTCTAAAACAAGTGTTCTTGGGAAAAATGTTATATATGAAGCTACAGACCTCCAAATTGAGTGAAAATTATTCTATTGGTTATGGTATGGACCTAATTTTTATGGGTTCAAATTTAAATTTATTAAGTGAATACTATGACACGTAGCAGGTCGTACAAGTTCGTTCTCCTGAAAGAAAGAAAAAAAACAACACATCTTGGGAAAATTATCATAAATTTCCCTTGGATAATCCAATGTTGGTCTAACCTATGGGGTTGGAAAGATGACACATAAGGCTACCTCAAGAAGAAATTTTAGACTTATAAGGGCCTAATTTGTAGAGATACATCAGAAGAAAGGCTGGATAGCAGAACAATCTCCAAATCAAGGTTTTAAAAGTTGTGTTTTTGTTTTTGAAAATTTTCATATCTTTTGACTAAAAGATCTAATTGGGGTGATTCAAAAAGTGGAATAAAGTGGGATAAAAGGAGTATCACATAAAATTGGGATAATCTTATGGATTTTTAGGTATAGACATATTTCGATGTCTCTAAACATAGGATTTGTCATTACTTATTAGCACTACAACCTGGGGACAATGTGGTTCTTCCATGTACCTAGAGTATATCAAAAGGCCCCTTTCAAATGGTTGCACATTATACAACACTACTATGGATTTGAGCTCCCAAGTACATATCGTATTTTGGGAGACCACCTATAATCTTGAGACCAAACAAGTAAGACATTTGGTCATCTTGTTTTTATAGTACATCGAGAAAAACACTTGGGGAGATCACTCTCTAGTACCTATGTAGTTGAATAGTATGGATAAGAGAATGGTCAATATTCCTTATTTAGTGCCCTAATATATTGAGATGAGGACTATTGTTATACCTCGCATGTATATCAGGGAGCTATAACACCTTAAAATCCCTTGTCTGTGAGGACCTCTACCTAAGCCAATTAGGAATTCCTACCTTACAGTGATACTTGGCCAACATGCCACCAAAAAAGGGAAATTATACCCAAATAATCCCTTAGAAAATCCTACTTGGAATATTGATGAAGGAGAAGAAACACGCAAGGACATAGATGATTTACAAAAGAAGGAAGTAACAAAAGATGAACTACAAAGGATGATGGATTCAACTGAATCTAAGCTAGAAGCGATGATGGATACTAATATGGATGGATTAAAAGGGGAGATCATGGAAGGGTTGAAAAATTTGTTAATAGAGAGGCCACCTCAAAGTGATAATATATCCCATGAGATTCATGATGAGGACACAAGTAAGATGAATCAAGACTAGAAAAACTATAGCTTTGGGTTAAAGACCAACCACAATCCTAAGATTGATATGAGGAAGTTTGATGGCAATGATCCAATCACATGGATAATCCATATGGAGCAGTTCTTTGATATACATGATGTGCCACACAAACAAAAGGTACAAATTGTTAATGTTTAAGCCATTATTATAGATGTTTGCATTTCATTAGATAACAATAGCATAATCCAAGATCATTGAGAAATACACAATCACAATAGACACAACATTTATCCTAGGAAACCCTCTAGGGGAAGAAAACCCAACAAAACTTCCTTAATATAGATAGCCAATACAATTCCAAGAGATATCTTATGCTAATACAAAAAGTCCTCTCCTAGATATGTGCCACTGTCTCTCTCCTTTGCCGGTAACAGATCAGAACTTGTCTCTCAAACTGAGCAAGTGAGTTGTTTCTAAGTGAGGCGCTAGCCTCCTTTATTTATACAAGTCTAGCATGTGTGAAGTGTCTCTTCACTGGCAGGGCCGACTTCTCAAAATGGGTGGGTAAACCCACCTTTATTATATTTTTGGGTCTCTTTATTAACTGTTGGGGCCGACTTCTTATTATGCCTATTATAATTGTCTTTTGACCAATCCGCAAAAGGGGATTTGGTCCTATTACAATAATTGACATGATCAATCCATAATGGGGATTGATACTATGAATAATATATCAATAATAATAAGAATACTCTTTGCAGTTACAATATTTCAACACTCCCCCTTAACAAGAAGGGTATTCTTTAGCAGCATCATGCGAGAGAGAGAGAGAGAGGACAACATCATCAATATCATCTTGGCTAGCATATCTATAAATCATCGGAAGTTTTCTTCATCGGCAACATCGTCATTCTCAAAGGAATTCCATCATCATCTGCATCAATATGTATTAGTATAAAAAATGATACGTCGTCATCATCACAGTACAAGGCTGGCTCATCATAATACAAGACTGGATTTACGTCACAGCTGTCAAGCTGGAAGCTCAGTACTTGTCTCATCTCATCGTCTTGCTTTACGTCACAGCACTCAAGCTGGAAGCAAGATACTCGTCCTACTTTACATCACAACCATCAGGTTGGAAGCAGGATACTAGACTGTCTTTACGTCACAACTATCCAGCCAGAATCTCAGTGCTAGTATCATCATATCATCTTTCTTTACGTCTGACAACTCGGTTAGAAGCAAGGAATGTCTCATCTTTCTTTACATCTGACAACTAGATCAGAAGCAAGGAACACATCACATCTTGATTTACATCTAACAGCTAGGTCAGAAGCAAGGAACATCACATATACTCCCCCTTTCGAGGAAGATCCTTTTAGACTAAGCCAATCTTATCTCAGAAGTACTCAAACTTTACACGAGATAGAGGTTTGGTCAACACGTTAGCAACCTGTTCATCCGTGCTAATGTATTGAAGCTTCAAGGCTCCTCTCTGAAATATGTTGTGGATGTCAAGGATATCTATGTGCTTCGACCTATCATGGAATACAGGATTCTCTGTCATCTTTATGCAACTCTGGTTGTCACATAGAATCACGGTTGCTCTCATCTCCAAGTCAAATAGGTCGGTCAGCAAATTTCGAAGCCATATAGCTTCGCAGCTAGCAGAACATGCAGCAATGTATTCTACTTCCACTATGCTGAGAGAAATACTAGAATGCTTCCTACTCTGCCACAAGATCATAACTAATCCCATACTAAAATAACATCCTGAAGTGCTTTTCCTGTCAGAAACACTTCCTTCCCAATCTGCATCAGTATATCCACTCAATTTGAAATTATGATCTCCATCATAGCTGAGACCATAATCTATTGTACCTTTGAGGTACCTCATCACATGTTTTGCAGCAACTAAGTGAACATGTCTGGGTTCTACAAAAAAACTGACTCAAGGTGTTCACGACAAAACAAATGTCTGGTCTGGTGTTCCTCAAGTACATCAGCGATCCAATAATCTTCCTATACAATGTGGCATCAATCAATTATGACGACGTATCAACCAACAGTTTCAGCTTCGCTTCCATGGGTGTATTCATGGACTTGAATTCCATCATGTCGAATCTCTTTAAGATTTCGACCGTGTACTTCCCTTGGTTAAGGAAGATCCTCTCAGGACTCTGCCATACCCCAAGACCTAAGAAATAATGCATTAGGCCAAGGTATTTCATTTCAAATTCTGAGGCAAGTCTCTTTTTATATTCAATGATGAGATTTTATTCTCCAGTTAAGAATAAGTCATCCACATATAGTAGTAAGATTACTGTCTCATTATTCATAATTTTGAAGTAGATATTTGAGTCTACTTTACTCTTGGTAAATATTAAGCTCGTCAAGAAACTGTCTATATGGCCATACCAAGCTCTAAGAGCTTGCTTCAATCCGTATAAGGATTTCTTCAATCTGCAGACATGAGACTTCCTGTCTTCAACCTCAATTCCTTGAGGTTTCTCTATATACACTTCCTCTTCGATGACACCATTTAAGAAAGTTGTCTTCACGTCCATCTGGTGCAGCTTCCACTTCATCTTAGCTGCAAGAGCTATGATGGTCCTGATCGAAGTGTATCTGGCCACATGAGTGAATGTCTCTTCATAGTCAATGCCTTCTTTCTGGGAAAATCCACGAGCGACAAGTCTTGCTTTATACTTCTCAATACTTCCATCAGAAGAATGTTTTATTTTGAAGAGCCATCTGGAGGATACCACATCTTTATTCTTCAATCTGGAAACTATTTCCCATACTTTGTTCTTCATTATGGATTGGTATTCCTCTGTCATGGCATCTGCCCATTCTTTTCTCTGAATGGATTCTTCAAAGTAGGTAGGCTCCTCTTCTAGGAGATCACACATCAAAGCCATATAATTGGAGAATGGCCTTGGTCTTTTCACCTGTCTCATAGTTCCTTTGGGAACACCATATTTCTCTCCATCTTGAATAATCTCTCTAGCCCAAGCTGGCTTTCTTTTATGGAGGATCGTCATCTAAGGAGGTTCTTGCACTTCTACTATATCATGGTCTTCTAGAAGTTCCTCATCAAGGGAAGTTACGACTTCCCTCACTGGTTCTACAGCTCTAGGAACCTCCCTCATTGTAGTATTGGGGATTATGGGTTCCTCTTCATATACCTCTTCAAGCTAGCACAGTTTAGATTTCTTGAGTGTTGCATACTCATCAAAGGTCACATCCCTGCTGATCTCAATGTGATGTTGACCTGCTATATAGATTTTGAAGGCCTTGGAGACCTCACAGTATCCCACAAATATTCCCTTCTTTCCTGAAGGGTCCAGCTTGTTTCTCTTTTCTTTAGGTATATGAATAAACACTGGACAACCAAATATTTTGAGATGGATTACCTTTGGCTTCTTTCCGGTGAACATCTTTTCCGGTGTCTTGAGCCCAAGTGCACTATGGGGCGATCGGTTCTTCACATAAACAACTGTCATTGATGCTTCTACCCATAAGCACATAGGAAGATATTGATCATGGATCATAGTCTTCACAGCTTCCATTATGGTTCTATACTTATGTTCAGCTACACTATTTTGTTGAGGATTATAGGGAGTAGTGAGTTCCCTCTTGATCCCAACATCTTTGCAGAAGTTCACAAACTCTTGAGGTTTATTATCCTCCATTATCTGACCTGAGTATCTTAATCTTCTTTTAAGAAAGGGTTCTCTATCAAGGCTTTGAATTCCTTGAACTTACTGAACACTTCATCTTTAGTCTTTAAGAAATATATTCAGGTCTTTACAAGAATAATCATCAATGAATGATACATATTATACATACCCACTAATGGAGGATGATGGCATTGGGCCACATACATCTAAATGAATGAGTTCTAGGACTCCTTCTGCCTTGTTGTCCCTCTTCGAAAATGGGTTCTTGATGTTCTTCCCTTGTGCACATCCATTGCATACGCCTTCATGGTCATCTTTGAGTTCTAGTAAACTTGTGACTGCTTTGCATATGTATGGTAGTGCCTTGTAGTTGATGTGAGCTAATCTTCTATGCCAAGATTCTTCAATGGCGTGGGTCATGGCAGCTTCTGAGTGACCCTTTAGCTCATGGAAGTCACCTTCTTCTCTTCCAATGATGATTGCTTCATTTATGGTCTCTTCTTTAGCACGTTGCCTTCTGCAACCTTCACTATAGCTTCCTCAGGGTTATTACATGTGACCTGGAGCAAGGTCAACAAAAAAACAAGCAAGAATAATATCCATTTGATAATATAAATCAATAGCACGAAAAATCATCACAGTAGCTCCTTTAGAGCTATCACTTATAATTTATCTGAAGAAAAGATTAAAGGTAAGGAATACAATAAGAAATGAGGTCAACACTCTCATAGTGTTGTGACCAAGCATTCTTCCATGGCAACCTGAAACTAACACATGAGGTTTCTCCTAGAGGAGGTGTTAGTTGTATCAGGAAAAGTATTTACTTCTATATGCTCACATGCTATCAAGTATAATACTTTACAAAGACTATTATCTCAACTATAGTCATCAACTTGTCATGTGTACCTTTGAATCTTATCAACTTGATTTAATCAAACCTGGAGCCTTGTCTTTGGGAATGAGTGTTTTCTTTTCTTCCAAGTCTCCTTCACTCAATATGACGAGTGTTTTCTTCAACCTGTCTATTGTCCTAAGACAATACGCTATCTTGATAGAATTTTAGTTTAGAGGATAATCTCTATGATCAACTTTTGATCCTTCTAATAATTTGATCATAGCTTCAACATGCAACACTGATCAAGATAATGTCATGAAAAATAGATGCATATCAGAGTAATCACACCTAGGTTGCATCATTCCTCTGAATGTGTTGGATCCTAAGATCCTTCTAGATCTATGGCAAGAGATCCCTTCTCCTGCAAATACTCTTTAAAGTTTAACCATTTAAACATATGTGAGTACATACCTCTGATAGCATTTGCATGTGGTGGCACCATCTAGCAGTAGCGGTAATCATTACCAACTCTTTAAAAACTTCAAGGGTGATTGCCACTGGTAGTACGGATGCTACTGCAACTGCAACTGGTTCTGAGACTGCAACTGCAACTGCAACTTATGGTTTTATGAGGAAACCCTAATTTTTCAAACTTCGAGTTTTGAAATTATGATCTAGGGGATAGATGCGCTGAGCTAAGGTGAGTATGCTAGTGTAGTTGGAATTTCGAAAATCCAACTTTTACGCCCTCAAACTTGATCTGTGGATTTCTGGGCTGGTGCTTCTGGTACCTCTAGTACTCTAGTACTTCTGGTACTTATGGTACTTTTTGAAACTAGGGTTTCACTTTCCAGGAGATCCAACCACTGAAATGGTGCGCTAATGATGCCAAATTGATCCTTAAGGGAGGGCGCAACTTTCTAGATAGTTTTAGGGATAAAAAGATTCATTTTTAAAAAACCCCAATTTGTAGGTACGACAACAATGACATTTTTCTCTTGTGAAAGATGCTTCCTTCAGCTCGGCTCTGATACCATGTTAATGTTTAAGCCATTATTATAAATGTTTGCATTTCATTAGATAACAATAGCATAATCCAAGATCACTGAGAAATACACAATCACAAGAGACACAACATTTATCCTAGGAAACCCTCTAGGGGAAGAAAACCCAGCAAAACTTCCTTAATATAGAAAGCCAATACAATGCTAAGAGATCTCTTATGCTAATACAGAAATTCCTCTCCTAGATATGTGCCACTCTCTCTCTCATTTGTCGGTAACAGATCAGAACTTGTCTTTCAAACTGAGCAAGTGAGTTGTTTCTAAGTGATATGCTAGCCTCCTTGATTTATACAAGTCTGGTACATGTGAAGTGTCTCTTCACTGGAAGGGACGACTTCTCAAACTAGGTGGGTAAACCCACCTTTATTATATTTTTGGGTCTCTTTATTAATTGTTGGGGCCGACTTCTTATTATGCCTATTATAATTGTCTTTTGACCAATCCACAAAAGGGGATTTGGTCCTATTACAATAACCGACATGATCAATCCACAATGGGGATTGATCCTATGAATAATATATCAATAATAATAAGAATACTCTTTGCAGTTACAATATTTCAACATGAATTACGTCCTTATATTTAGAACTTAATCAGTTTGTGTGGTATCTATGTCGTTGTTCTCCCAAATCACTTGTCACTTGGACAATTTTCACAGAATAAATGATAGCACACTATGATGATACAAGAATAAATACCTTCTTCATTTAATTGATAAATCTCAATAAAAAGGGTTCAATTGCGGAGCACATTGAGAACTTCCAAAGATTGAATATAAAGGTAATATATATTCCATATGATCACATGATTGATGTCTTCATAGTAACATCTAGGCCAACTATTCCCCTAGATCTCCAAGGGATCATTGATAGGAATTCAAAAGTATTTGAAGATATTCCCATAGGTCTTCCACCCACTCACGATCATGATCATGCTATTCACTTAATTTTTGGGAGTGTTCCTTCTAAAATTAGGCCTTACAGATACCCTTATGCCCATAAAAGTTAAATTGAGTGTATGGTTAAATAAATGTTAGAGGTTGGCATTATTATACCTAGCCAAATCTTGTACTCTGCACCAGTGGTAATGGTACTCAAGAAAGAGGGCTCATGGAGTATGTCTCCATATTATAGAAATATCAACAAGATCACCACTAAATACAAGTTCCCATTCCTGTCATTGATGAATTGTTAGATGAACTACATGGAGCAATATACTTCACAAAGTTGGATCTCCCTTCATACTACCATCAGATTAGAATGAAGGAAGAAGATATCCCAAAAACAACATTCAGAAATGATGAAGGCCATTATGAATTTTTGGTCATGCCTTTTGGCCTTACGAATGAACCTTCCACATTCCAAGGGTTGATGAATTCCATTTTCAAGCCCTTCCTTCGAAAATTTGTGTTAGTATTTTTTGATGATATACTAATCTATATCAAGTATTGGGAAGATCATATTCGACATGTTGATAAGGTGCGACAACTACTAAAGGAGCAACAACTATATTCCAAACCATCGAAATGTTTCTTTGGGGTGAAGGAGTTAGAATATTTGGGTCATGTTGTATCTCATGAAGGTGTCAAGGTATACCCTAACAAGATTAAATCCATGATGGACTGGCCGATTCCCAAAACATTGAATAATCTTAGAATATTTTTGGGTTTGATAAGTTACTACCGCAAGTTTGTTCGGAACTATGGAAGAATAGCAACACCTTTAACTACATTAACTAATAAGGATGCATTTTCATGGACTCCAGAGGCATCTCGATATTTTGAACAACTTAAAGAGGTAATGTTCAAAGCTCCTATCTTGATCACACCAGACTTCACAAAAACCTTTATTGTGGAATGTGATGCCTCGAGAAATGGCATCAGTGTTGTTATAATGCAATAAGGAATGCCACTTTCTTTTAAAAGTTGGCCACTCAAGGGAAAGGACTTACACAAACCCATTTATGAGAATGAAATGATGTAAATACTACATGAATTGAAGTAATGGTTCCCTTACCTAATAGGTAGGCACTTCAAGGTCAAAATGAATCATGACACTCTTAAATACTTTTTGGAACAAATACTATCTTCAGAAGAGCAAAAAAAATGGGTGACCAAGATGTTGGGTTATGACTTTGAAATAATCTACAAAAGAGGGAATAAAAATGTTTTGGCAGATGCACTCTCAAGAAAAGGATGAAGATGTTGAGGAACTTCTCTGTTCTATCTCTATCATCCAACCTAATTGGATAATATAAGCAAGGGATGAATGGAATAATGAAGAAGAAGTGTGGACTCTCATTCAAAGTTTACAGCAGGATTCCAGTGCATCCGATACTTTTACATGGAAAAATGATTCACTATGGTACAAATATCACTTATATTTATGTAAGAACTCCCAACTCAAACAAAAGGAACTTTTGGAATTGCATTCCTCTCCGATAGGAGGGAACTTAGGATTTTTGAAAACCTATCATAGGGTCAAGAGGGAATTTATTTTGGTATGTCCTTAAAACTGATGTTCAAAGGTTTGTGGTAGAATGTTTAGTTTTCCAACAAAATAAGGTGGAAACAATTAAGACCCCAGGTCTTTTACAACCATTAGCCATTCCAAGTCAGCATTGGGAAGGGGTTTCCATGGATTTCATCATAGGGTTACTGAAGTTTGAAGGAAAGAGTGTCATCATGGTGATTTTTTATAGACTTACCAAGTACACACACTTTTGTGCACTCTCTCATCCTTTCAAAGCCAATATAGTTGCTACCACATTCATGGAGACATTTCAAAAGCTACATGGAAGCCCAAAGATTATTATAAGTGACAAAGATCCCATCTTCACTAGACATATTTGGACATAATTATTTTCTTGTTTGGGTACTCAATTGGCACATAGCTCATCTTATGATCCTCAATCTGATGAACACACTAATATACTGAACAAATGTCTCGAAGGCTAACTTCGTTGCTTTGTCTCTAATAAAAAAACACAATGGTTAAAGTGGTTACCCTTGGCAGAATGGTGGTATAACACTTCCTTTCATACTACAACAAAAATGACACCATTTATGGAACTTTATGGATATCACCCACTATCCACCACTTCTTCTCTAAAAGAAAAAATCTAAGTTTCAAGCAGTGGAATATCACATCGAGCATCAACAACAAGTCCTCCAACTCTTAAAAGAAAACCTAACCATGACACAAAATCGCATGAAACAACAAGCAAATAAACATCGTAGTGAAATAAGTTTTGAAGTAGGGGATCGATTATTTTTAATATTAAAACCACATAAACAGATGTCCCTCAAGCAAGCTAAGAAGGATAATAAATTAGCACCGAAGTACTATGGCCTTTATAAGGTGTTTCGAAATATGGCTACTATGGCATACAAATTGGAGCTACCTGCATCTTTGCAAGTACACCCAGTTTTCCATGTTTAATTCTTAAAGAAGGTTATAGGTGACAAGATCCAAATTCAAACTATATTTCCAAAACTTGATGAGGAAGGAAATATCATATTGGAGCCTAAATTTATCAGTGACACAAGAATTCTACAGTTGAGGAATAGATCAATTTCAAAGTATCTCATTAAGTGGAAGAAACTATTGTTGACGATTAAATTCGCAATGTGGTTTTGGCCGCAAAGTGTAGCTAAAGACTATTGTTATAAAAGATAAATAATACTAGTAGGTTGGACCCCCTCATAGATTGGAGATCAAGTCTGATGTGTATTCGATGTTATGTTACTATTCGACACTACTTTCATGGTTGACGATATCTTGTTTTATTGGATAATGGATCAGGCATGTTATACAAGGATCCCTTGTTGTTCCAAGATCAAGTATAATTGAATTTATCATGGTTATCATCGATGATTGTTCTCATGATACCTCCAATAGACACATGTTAGTAATAACGAAGGAAAATAAACTAAAAGAATAAATTGTCCTATGCTAACATGTTATACTATGTGCATTAAAAAGGTTTGTGGAAAATCTGAGCTAACATAGGATAGCCATACAAGTTGTCAAGATTGTATATAGCATGGTTGGTATGTGTTTCTACATAATAGAGGTGGTGATATGTGATACAAGTGGCACTCTTGGAAATTAAAGGTTGTTGATTCAAGGTGGATGATTGGTTTGATTAGTAGCTAGTGCGTACTAATGAATTGAATGAACTCGCAGTAGGTAAGTGATGTGCATTTACTTCACATCACCTTACCCTTACCGTTGGATGCTTCCCTAGTCAAGCCATATCCCAAAAATTACTTTTGTTGTTATGCTCTGATTTTTTAGCAATGAGGAACCACCCGACCAACTTTCGTTTTAAGACATTTGATTACAGGTA
The DNA here is from genome assembly GCA_009831015.1 of Picea engelmannii. Lineage (NCBI taxonomy): Eukaryota > Viridiplantae > Streptophyta > Pinopsida > Pinales > Pinaceae > Picea > Picea engelmannii. The sequence continues at coordinate 269,241 of ML794096.1, read as the reverse complement.
TGTTCTTTTTTTTAGCCCTTCATGAGTCTACTCTGGTTATGAAATGGATATTGGCTCAAGTGTATCATCTGTTCTTTCCTTAAGTATTGCAACTATGTAAAATGGTGTTTGTGATGAAACGTTGATGATTCTCTTTGAAATGGTGTTGAAGTCATAGCATTACTGGTTATCCTGGGCGTTAGCAGTCACAAGAGATCTCTATTACCCTTACTGGTTTACTTAGAAGATCCTCGTTGTTCTTGGTGGGATATTTTCACGCTTTCACATTGATGTATCCAGGCTATGGGGTTTTATGGGGTTTAATGACTAAAGTGTTCATGTCACCACACATTGTACATGTGGGCAGTTGATTGTTCTCACCACTAGAGGTCGCGAAGTGAGTTTCCTGTTCTTACTCGTCCCTTTCTTCACCTCTGTGTGGTAGTTGTTGATCGAAGGGCACAAGGGTTATACCCTGTGTGAAAATAACACTACCACACCAATTTAAATCCTCACCTCCTGTTACGGCCCCTATCATGGAATTGGTTCCCGTCCACAAACGAAGCATAACCCTCTTTGGTTGTACACCTTTGGCCTCAAAGTTTTCACTATTACAAGAAGTCGGCTCTGTTCCTCCTGGGATGGTTATCGAGCAAACCCTTAACCATCTAGTCTGGAGTTTCATAGGAAGATTGTTGGGCCTGTCAAGTTGTTTTGGGTTATTTTGGATTGAATGTATGGTTGACTACTTTGGATATAGACTCACCCAATTGAGCGTATGGCAGTCATATTGGTTTAGCATTTGGTTACTGCCTCTGTGATAATGATGATAAAACCTACATTTCCAAATTGCACTTTCAAAGTGTACAATCACCCTCCTTATGCTAAGAAATCATTTTTCTTAATGAAGAAGGCCTCTGCCCCGATTTGATTTGATGCATGGGTGTGCATGGTGTTTTTTTAAATGATTTAATGGGTATGGTAACTGTGTTTTTTTTTGGGGGGGAGAATGAATATTGAGCCAGATCACTGTAGAGATTTTTTCCACTGCATCTTTATATTTTTTCGACTGTGTAACTTGGGTTTGCACACGATAGTCGATTATAGTGTGATTAGATCACAACAATATTGTATTTAATCAATGGATCAACATGATAGATGAGTTATTGCAATGGTTGCATATTTTTTTTGTGAAATGGATATGTTTCCTCATTGTGTTTGTTGGTTGCGCATTGTGTATAACATAGATGGCTTGGGCTCTCACACTCATAGTTACCCACAGAGTTTTGAGCATGATTGGTTGCAACCTGATCATTTGTTGATACAGGCTTGTTGTCAGTACCTCATCGACTGGCTGGCTGGCCTAGTTTTTTTAGTCACATTCGATTGGGCTTCCACAGTGATGGAATTACACATGCATGATTGAATTATTCGGCGCATGTCTTGTGTTGGGTGGTGGCTATTGTCTTTTTAATTATCAATTCAGGTTTTGGCAATTTGATCTGGTTTTTGGGTGTCTGTCCTTATTTATTTAACGAAGGTCATTGCATTTAAATGACGGAACCGATGGAGATGATACTGTGACTTCATGGTTATTTTTGGAAAAATGAATTGAGGTATATTTGTTGATTATAGGCAGTGGTTGATTTTGAATGGTCACAGATTGGAAATGAGTATTGTTCGAAAATTGTTATGAAATGCAAAGAAAAGTAAATGAAAGGAACATAACCCCTTACAAATTGGGTGGAATACATATTGTCTTGTGGTGACACTTTTTTGGGTATTTGATTATGAACAGAGAACTAGTTAAATGAGAACTAGTTAAATGCACAGAAATTGTTATTTGGTCAAAATGAATGATGGTTGATACACCGTTTTCGCAGAATGTTTTATGGATCACTCAATTAATTTCATGAATAGTAATCATTTTTTTCCCCTTCCATGATTTTCATTTTCCACAAATTACAAATACCCTGATCTTCCCATTTCATTTTTCCACTCCATATTTTGAGATTAATTACAGTAAAAAGAATTTTGGTGTTAAGGCAATTGAAATTGACAGTGACTGGTGTGGATTATAGTGATGTTTTATTGATTTTCTTTTCAGTTGATTGTTGTTATCATTGAGCAGTAACCATGTTTTTTCACCCTCACTTTATCATATTTTCGCTAAATACAACCCCCTCACATATCCCATAACCCTTTTTCACCCCCTGCTCAGTGATAAATGATAAAACAATTTGTATGGATTGGATTGCATGAGTCTGATATATTGTTGAGCCAAAATCCACTTCATATTTTAAAAGAGTTGTCATGTATGGTTAATTAAAAGAATGTTACTAATCAATCATGCATGTAGGAGTGAGATATTCAAATAAAGGCTAAAAACAAAGGCCTATTACACTTCTATCTAAGAGAAGGACTAAAAAAATGGTTGCATCGCAAACAGGGAAATATGGATTTTAAATTGTTATTTATCTGTGGATTTATGACAATTAACTTCAGGCATCTTTAGATAGCATGTTTTATTTTGGATATATGAGTATTATTTTTGGAACAATTTCAATTTCATGAGCTAACATTGCCAAAAATAAATATGTTGATGGGAGACACAAGGAGGCATGTTTTGCTTAACTAATGGTTATGTTATGATTGTTATGATTGTTATGAACTAAAGGGAGTCACAAGGGGTCCCACCTACTAGTTATTATTTATTTATGACCCTTATTATGATTATGACTTTTCCCCCTAACTAAAGTTAGTTGAGTCTTTAATTAATTTAACTGATGAGTTGGTTCAACTACTTCAACCAATTATAATTTTTTTAAAGAAAAAGGAAAGGGAGGAACAAGAGGAGGATAGAAGCAAAAGCATGCTAAGGTTTTCTCTTTGATTTTGTGTTAAGATAGTTCAGTTTTCATTCATTCATATATTCATCAAATCCTAATTCTCTTTTGTGATAGAAGGGTCTTATTGTAGACAACAATATTCAGGGTTGAATCAAATCATTCAGACACTATTTTTAAGAAGTGTTGATCTATATTTGATAGTCTGTGTAGACTTGTCTTTTTTTGAATTAATTTTCATGACTGATAAAGGCTATTGTGCAAGTTGAGTGTGAAGAAATATGTGGCAATTTGATCCAACTTTTAGAGTTCAATTTTGGTTTTCTATCAGAGATCCTTTTGTATGTTTCATCAGGGATGTCTAAGTTTGAATTTGGTCCAATATTTTTGTATGAGATTTTGTAAAGAAAATGACTCTTTGGTGAATTGGAATGAAATAAAGGATTGCTTTATGTCTCATCTATCTTGATTATCATCTTGTTGTCTTTACTTTTGTTCTTACATTTATTTCAACTACTGTTATATTCAGAAAATTACATAAAAAGTGGATTTCCAGCAATCTTTTTATTGATAAAGGACTAGCCTAAGCACTCGTAATTAATACTTGTGAGTTAGGACATTATTTTTGTTGGCTATAAACATAGGTTTATATTCTCGTTTACTTTGCTTTAGTGAAGTAAAGTCTGAAAATGCTTGAGTAAGATTAATTCATATCTTTTCCTCAACATTTATTTGGCGACCATACTAGGGAGATCTTCAATATCTCTCTGGTTAATTTTTTTATACTCATTTTTCATCGATACATCTTTATTTTTTTGAAATTGATTCTTTGACTATTTTGCTATTAATGATTGTTCCTGTTGCAAGGCAGCCCAATCTTCAAGACCAGACCAACATTTCTTTGAACCTGTTTAACACCATTCTAAACACTGCCAATACCCGTGTTGAACTTAACCATTCTTGGGCAACAATTGAACAAGATATTAGTGCTCAAGAATGATTGGAGCCTAGGCGTAGACAACCTAGAAATCAGCAGTAACCCTTTGTTTCTTGAAGTTTTTTCCTTTCTTTCATGTCCTTAGATTCACGTGCTTCTAGAAGAAGAAGAGGCTTGTCACCTGAAATCAATCCTATTGTTGAAATAGGAAGGAGAAACGTTGTGTTATCTGCCCAACAAGTTCTCTAAGGAGAACTTTATCTGATTCATCTAGTTCGTCTATCTTCTAAAAGATGGCATCTAGTGGTGGCTCTGGTGGCACTAGAAGTGCTTAATCTTCTCAATATTCATCATCATCAATGATTTGTATCTTATATAGCCACCATATACTTGTCCAATCTACTACAAACCCCACCAAAGTCATTAAAAAGTATGGGATTTTTCAGTTCGAAGAAGATGCCACAACCACACCGTGGCATGTGTCCTCTCCTCTTAACCTAGCACCTGCTACTCGCCCACTTCCGAAGTTTAAGGAGAATTTGCTTAAGTTTTCAGGGAATAACATTTTCAGTACAAATGAACACCTAGTGGAATTTTCTAATGCTTGTTATAACATAGGGGCTAATGACAATGACACTTGCATGTGCTTGTTTGTCAATTCCTTGGAAGGAAAGGTTGTGGCCAACTTATTTGACATTCCTCCTAAGATCCTGTCTACTTGGGAGGAGTTAATATATTGGTTCCAATCCACTTATGGGAAATCCAAAAGCCCTGCCAAGAAGTTAAGGGAATACAATAATGTCACTTACAAAGATGGTGAGACCATCGAGTCTTTCAACTTGTGTTTCACCAAGTTGTATAATCAAATCCCTAAAATTATATGCCCTCATAACCAAGCCTCTTTCATGCATTACTACAATGCATTGCCTTATCCCTACCATCATATGCTTGAGGAAAAGGCCATCAAAAATCTCGGATCCGCTCTGCATACTTTCTTGGAGTATGAAGAAAAACTTGAAAGAACTGATCTACCCCAGGGAGAATCAATTAGAAAGACATACATGTCTGCTCTCTTATAGCTAGTACAAGATATGAATAATTGTATGATAGAATTTGAGCAGAAGGGTGTTGTCTCCCCTCTCACCCATGGAGCTTCAACCTCTTCTGCAACCCCCTTTAGAAATCCAGCTGAAAACAATTTTCAGCCTAAGGCTATCTTGCCTCGAAATTAGTGTAACTTTTGAAAAGAACACCATGAAGAAACCACGTGTGAGGTAAAGAAGAGTGTCAGAGATAAGATCTTTGGTAAAAGACCAGAAGCTACTATTGATGTACTAGACTTTGCAGAGCCAAAGGATGTCATGGTCATCAACACTAGAAGAAAATCCTATGCTCCCAATGGTAAATTTGATGCATTCTTCTAGCCCAAGCTCATCTTCAACCATTGCTACTCCCCAGGTTCCTAAAATTCCTGAGAGTCAAAGAATCACTCCCCATACTCCCTCTTTCAAATACAATATCTTGAATCAATTGGCCAACATCAAAGTAGATGCAACCCTCCTAGACATGGTTGTCATCCCTGAACAATAGATGCATATGAAACAATTCATGGAAGGAAAATATTCTATTGTAGCCAATCTTCCTGAAGAGGTAGATGAAGAGGATTCTTCCGTAAATAAAGTAGGTGTACATAACTTTAGATACCCTGTAAAAAAAAACCCTTTTTATATTTCTGTAAATATAATGGATAATATTTCCCATTATTGCCTCATTGATGGTGGTTCAAGCCCAAGTGTGATGTCGAATATTATTCTGGAAGAGATAGGCTCGTCTTGTATAGATGAAAATGCTAGAAGCATGTTCTCCTATAATAGTCTACAACAAAAGACGACCCTAAGATTTCATGTAATCAATATGCCTGTCAGCAATTACTCAATTATCCTGGGAAGAGATTGGCAAGCCTTAACAGGTGGATACCTCTCACTTGATGGAACACATTTATCCATTCCTCGGAATGAAAAAAATATTATATTCCTTAGAGAAGGAAGGATATCACCTTACATATAGAGAGTCCCACAACCTAATGTAAACTATCTCGAAGAGGACCTAGGAGTGTATTCCATCTTCACTAAGGAGGATAATATTCATTTGGAAAAAATCAATTTAGATGATGGTATGTGGCACATGCACATTGATGGTTCATGTTGTAATGAAGGTAATGGAGCTGGTGTTGTCTTGACTTCTTCTGTAGGAAAAATCCATAAATTTTCTTATAGGTTGGAGTTTTCTTCCACAAACAATGTCACTGAATTTGAAGATCTATTATTAGGCATTGAAAATGCCTATAATCTTGGTTGTGGTCACCTTTCATTTTTTGGGGATTCTGAGCTTTTTGTTAACCTTGTACGTAAGATTTATTCCCCTAGCAACAATTTGATGAAATGATACACCCAAATTGTTTGGCCTCTTATCTCGAACCTATTATCTTTCAATGTCACTCACGTAAAGAGGGAACTAAACTCAATGGTTGATCAGTTAACTGTTTTTGCAGCTTCTCCTACTCAACAACTTCTGCCACATAGACCTGATTTCACTTTCCAATATCTATATCATCCACATATCCCCGAAAACATAGAATCTTTGCAGGTCTTCCCTAATAATGAGAGAATTTGTGCTTTTATAAAAAATGAACCTTTTAAGCCTAGGAAAATTATATCCATAGAAGATAACAAGATTCCTAAAGGCTTGACTCCTCTAGAGAGTTCATTTTCTTCAAGTTATGTAGGCAAAAAGGAGAAACAGAAGGAAGAGGAGTCGAAAAGGAAGGTCGGTGAAACTATCTCCTTGAACATTGGGACACCTAAGAGCCCAAAGAATGTTAAAATAGGTGCCAAATGTTCAAATGAAGAGAGAGTGAAGTTTGCCAAGATGCTTGGTGAATTTCAAGATGTTTTTTCTTGGTCTTATGAGGATCTTCATGGTTTTGATCTTGGTATTATACATCATTCCATCCCCATTTAGAAAGGCGTAAAACTAGTCAAGAAGAAACAAAGACCTATTAACCCTGCGCTAGAAGCAACTATTCGAAAGGAATTGATAAAGATCTTGAAGGTTGGAATAATCTTTCTGGTAAAGTATTCTGAGTGGGTTTCAATTTGGTTCCTGTTCAGAAAACAACCGGTCAAATTAGATCATGTGTTGATTTTCACGCATTAAACCAAGCTCGCATAAAATATCACTTCCCTCTCCCTAACATGGAAATGATTTTGTAGCAAGTTGCAGGGTCACAAATGATGTCCTTACTTGACGGTTTTTCAGGTTACAATCAAATCAAGGTAAAAAGGGAAGATAAAAATAAAACCACCTTTATTACTCGTTGGGGTACCTTTTCTTATGAACGTATGCCTTTTGGTTTATCTAATGTTGGTGCCACATTTCAAAGAGTTATGCAATTATCTTTTGACAATTTGATCGGTAAAATCATTCAGATTTACCTTGATGACTTAACAATATAATCTAAAATCCGATCAGATCATTTTGGTCATTTGAGAAAAGTTCTCATGCGATGTAGGAAAATTTTCATTTCTCTAAATCCTTCCAAGTCCATTTTTGGTGTTATCGAGGGAAAACTCTTGGGACACATTGTCTCTGATTCAGGCATAAGCATTGATCTTGAAAGAATTGTTGTTATCCTTAACCTTCCCGCTCCCACTTCAAAGAAATAAATTCAAGATTTTATGGGGGTTATTAACTTTGTCCGTAGGTTTGTCCCAGATTTTTTCGTGATGGTCAAACCAATTCATAATCTGCTTAAGAAAGATCATCCTTTTTCTTGGACAGACAATGTCAAAAATGATTTTGAAGGGATTAAGAAAGAAATCCATTCTGCACTAGTTTTGGTGAAGCCGGATTTTGAGAAGGAATTCACGATATATACTAATGCTACTGAAGAGGCAGTTTATGTTGTCCTCATACAAAATGATGACCAAGGTAATGAAAAACCAGTGGCTTACATGAGTCAAAGTTTGACTGATGATGAATTTAAATATTATTTTATTGAGAAACATGCTTTCACTCTTGTTAAGGTTGTTGAGAAGTTTCACCACTACATCTTAGGTAAGCATATGTTGGTAAAAGTCCCTTTACCTGTTGTTGATTTTATGCTCTCACAGACTTATCTTTTAGGAAAACTTGCACATTGGCTTGCCAAAATCCAAGAGCATGATTTGAATATCGTGACTTCTACCACTATCAAGGGACGTGACCTAGCCCTTCACTTGGCCCAACATGCTGAGGATGGTGAAGAGATTGATGAAGAAGATAGTTCCCTTTCAACCCTCTTTTACATTGACGATCATACCCTTCCTATGTCTGAACATCCTTGGTACAAGGATTTGGTTTATTATTTTCAGAACCAAAGATGTCTAGAAAACTTAGACACTCATCAAAGGAGAAGACTCTGTCTTGAATCCGCAAGATATGGCATTAAAGGGGACATTTTATTTTGAAGATATGTTGATGGTTTGTTGCTTCCCAGTGTAAACAATGAAGACGCACAAAAATTGTTGCAAGAAGCTCACAGTTCTTCAAGCTCTTTCATTCATGTAGGAGTTCATTTTTCTGCAAAAACCATTGCTTTCAAGATTATTAGAAAAGGATATTATTGGCCTTCAATATTTTGTGACTCTTATGTTTTTTCGAGGTCTTGGGGAAAATGTCAAAAATTTGTTGGGAAGGAACGCCTTTCAACCATGCCATTACTGTTATCACTCCAAGAAACTCCTTAGGGTTGTAGACTAAGGATGCTTGGCAACTTAGAAATAATGTGTATATATGCTTGGGACAATGGGGTATTTAATGATCAATGTAATAGACACTCATCATATATCTAAAGAAACAGTGCTTTCAGGAAACAATAATCAGATCAAGTAAATTGGAGGAGGGGATGAAGAACACTATTCTTGATTGCCAAATACAACTGAATGTAGGGCTTAATGCAAGATAGAAAGAAATCCTTTACTTCAATTCTATGAGATTAATAAAGAGATAATAGTCTTCATAAGCTAAAATAAACTGAAACAAAGTACATAAAGGGAAAGATGGATTTCTGATATTGAAAATGAAAGGAAACTGAACTTTATTTCTGTAAAAAGGGTCTATACAATAGCACAAAATATCTCCCATTTTGAACCCTTGTCTCCTAGAAAAGATAGGCATTTATAGCCTTTTACAATCAGTTTTTAAGATCCTAAAAACTTGGATCTGTATCTAAAAATAGCAATTCAAATCTAACTAAGCAACTTGATAACAAAGACTTAATAACTAGACTAGCATTCAAATTGTCTTCAATCTCAAAAATTGACATCTGTATTCTTCAACTCCTGGAATCTGTGATGTTATGAAACATGGCAAAGGCACCTATCTTGACAATTGGATTTCTTCAATGTTCATAGTCGATACTTGAGGAAATCAGTTTAGCATGTGGTTCTCAAAAACTCCCATGAATCTCTGATGCAGAGTCCTTTTCGATCAAGTTGTTATCCCTTTGATACTCTGGAACTTCTTTAAAACGTGTGAAAAATGACCTGCTCCGTCCTTAGCTTCCAAAAATGTTTTTTCTTCTTTCACCAGCGAACTCACCTTAGGATTCGCTGGTTAGCTAGTGAAAGCGCTACCTTTCACCAGCTAACTGGTCGTAAAATTGCGCTATGTGCTGGTGAAAGCTCTGCTTTAGCCCAAAATGAACTTTCACCTCCAAAACTGCGATTTCATCAAAAACTCAATGTGTCTCTGCTTTATCCCCTTGCATGTTCACAGCAACTTGAGCAAGCACTTGCAAATCTGGGTGTGATTTTTCCTTTTGTTTCAATTTTCTGATTTTCCTTTTAAGACACTTTGCTAGCCACCATAGATTGTTATAGTCTTTGGTGATTTTCTGTTTCCTCTTCTTTTCCTTGACACTTTCACGAGCTAGCTTTTCAAATGCAGCATTGGTTTCTGCAAAATTATCAGATAGATTCTTGTATCTTTCTTTTATTACCCTCTCTAAGACCTCTTGTTGAGTGATCACTTCTTTGAGATGCTTGATTTTCTGTGTTTTCTTCGACTTAGTGCTCTTTGATGTTTCTCCTTCCTCAGTGTGAGTAAAGGTCTCATAATTCTGTGAAAACTCAATGGAATGTTCAGGACTTTTGATGACAAGGCTCTCATCTTCTTGCTCTGGTTATGAGTCTGTGTATGGCAGGTTCAAGATGTTGCTTTTCCTTTCCGTAGGCTGCTCTGTAGTAGTTTAAAAATTCAACTTTTTATTTGACTTGTGAGATTTCACACCAAAGATTCTATCTTCTGGAGGTCTTGGAAGAGTTCTCCTCTTCCTCGAACTACTTTGAGGAGTCAATTGCTTCTTTCCAGCTTTCCCTTGTTCATTCACAGGCTGAGTCTGAGTTTCAAAGCCCTCCCAAAACAGAAAATGTTGTCAAGTCCTTCCCTTCTATCTTAGCTCCTCCAGAATGATCAATTTAATAAGGCCAAAGTGGCAAAGAGTGTTCTTCATGCTTAGAGGTTCAACTCTAATCTTTTTACAGACCTTAGTTAAGCTCTTGTGCAAGAAGAAAGGTAGATTTAGGAGAGTTTTACCTGTGAAATGGTCTAAGAGCTTGAAATGATACAACATCAGTTTGTCATATCTGCCTTCTGAAGTTATGTAGAGTTGGATTCCCTTAAATAAATCCTGCCACTCATTTCTAAATGGGAAACTGGTATGCTCTTCTTCCATGCATTATGTCTGAATTCTTCCTTCAAATATGCTTTGAAATTTAGGTTTTTGGTGGTAGTCATTTTGAACCAACTCTGGCTCGACCTTGGTAAGTTGGTCGCTGCAGTGATGGCATCATCCACGATGATCTCCAAGGACCCAACACGGGCTTTATTTCCATCAAACGTTTTAGCAAATGCTTCTGTTGTTGATTGATGACAACCATTCTGTAACCTTTCAACAAATTCCATACAACCTGCGTATGAGAAGTGTTTTTTCACTTCTGGATGCGTCTGTAGGAAGGATAGATTGTCCAATTATTTTCTCAGCAAAGAACCACTGTGTCTCCTTGCCATATGCAACTCAAAACCTGAAACGATTCTGCACACCAAACACTGCAATCTATTGTTCGGGCCGAGGTCTTGCGCTGGTGAAAGCATTCGGCTCTGTCTTTCAACATTAAAAACTTAACAAACATTTGTGAGCGATGCGTGTTGGGGAAGCAATGAGCCGGTTTGATGTCGTCAGCCAAGTAGTACTGCACCTGTACCTGCAATGATAGATTCAAATTCGCCATTTTTGACGCCATGATTGTGAAGCATGCATCATTGAACGAGATCCGCTTTGTAATCTGATTTAGACGTGCAACTCGAGTTTCCATGATTATCCACTTTCACCAGCGCATCATTCTTGATTGCATGACGTGGGCTAAGTGTATCATCATTATATTTTAAAAACGTGGATAAAATGCACGTGATCCCCGCTTTCACTAGCTAATGGTCCGTGAGAAGCGCTCCTCGGCTGTTGAAAACCGTCGCTTTCACCAGTGCACAACCCATGAGAAATGCTCCTTAGTTGTTGAAAATAACCACTTTCACCAGCTAACCATCATCTTTAAAACACACGTTAGTTGTTGAAAGAATTTTATGAAAATTTTAAAGAGAAGACCTTTATGGGTCGTCTTTTTTCTAAGACAAAAATCAAAACCTAAGTCTTGCTACTAGAAAAACTCAAAACCAAATTTGAGAAAACTAACAATAGCCATGCTATCAACCACAAAATGAAACCATAGTGACGGATTCATTTTAGGAGCTAGCATTTGGCTCCAACTGGGATGGGCATCTCCCTGTGAGGTGACCAAGAACCTAGCTAGACTCAGTGGCCTTTATTACAAAATTAAAAAGAAATCTGAAAAACAGTTTTGCTGGTACCATTGGGCATGGAGTTATTCAAGTGACAGAAACAAAGAAAACAGAACTGAAAAAGAATATGTACAAGTACAACAGGGATTTTAAGAAAATCCTCATGAAAAATAGGTCTTCAGAAAGTGCCTATTGAAAGGGCCACCTGCTACTTCCTCGCCTGAAAGATTTTGGAGAACAAAGGTATTGTTTTTCTGCACTGTTGTTATGACAAAAGGACCTGTCCAGAGAGCCTCGAATTTGTTGTGTTTCCCCTTCTCTTTCCTTGCTGCATCCCACTTTAAGACTAAATCCCCTGTTTTGAAGACATTTGATTTGACTTTCTTGTCGAAGGTCTCCTTGATTCTTTCTTGATGTAATTATGTTTTTTCCAAGAGCTGCTCTCTATCTTGCTATAGCTCTACCAAATTATGAATTCTCCGGGTCAAATCACTTGGTACAGAATCAGTTTCTTGTAAAAACTTTGCAACCGATAGTGCAAGCTGAATAGGAAATATGGCTTCAGTACCATATACCAACTTTAAAGGAGATGTACCAATTGATTTCTTACATGTGACCCTGTTAGCCCATAAAGCAAACTTCAACTTGGAATCCCAGCCTCTGGCATTTTGTTCAAGCAACTTTTTTATAATCCTGACTAAACTCTTGTTTAATGACTCAGCTGGGCCATTCCCTTGAGGATAGTAAGTAGTGGAATGTACTAGCTGAATTCCCAGCTCTTCACATAATTTCACCAAGTGTTTATCTTTGAATGCAGCAATGTTATCAATGACTATTCTCTTAGGGCAGCCAAATCTGGCAAATATGTTTTCTTGCAAAAAATTTATGATGACCGTATGATTGGCGTTTTGGGTGGGAATAGCCTCAATCCACTTTGTAAAGTAATTGGTGGCAACAAGGATCCACCGATGCTGACCACTAGAAGGCGGGTGAATTTCACCTATGAAGTCCAGGCCCCACTACTGAAAAGGCCCTGTGACCACTATAGGTTTGAGGGGAAGAGACTTCAGTTGTTGTTTGCCTTCAAATCTTTGACACTTGTCACATGTTCTCACAAACTCACATACATCTAAAAATAGGGATGGCCAGTAGTAACCAGATCTTAAGATTTTATGTGCAGTGGTTTTGCAATAGTGATGTCCCCCGCATTCACTATTATGGAATTCAATCATGACCTTAGCTGCTTCTTCTTGGTTTATGCACCTCAACAATAAACCTATTGGATTTTTCCAGAACAATAAGTTTCCATTGATGCAAAAATTCATGGCTTTGAGCTTCAAAGCCCTTCCTTGTGTTTTGGTTAAATCTGATGGGACCGATAAAGTTTGCAGAAAATGAATAATATGATTGTACCATTTGCAATCAGCTAAGTGAGCCGAGGCCTGCATTTCTTCACCTTCTTTGTCCCCTGAAGACTGAACATTTTCTGCATTAATGCTTACCAGATTTATTTCGAGCAGCCTGCAATTTTATTCTGTCAGAAGTTTGGCAAGGCCCTGACCCTTCACAAGTTTTGCCGATTTAATTTCAACATCAAATTCAATCAACTTTTCTATCCATTTACTCCTTTTTCCATCTATGTCGGGTTGTATAAGCACATCTTTAACTGAACTGGAGGGGACGAAAGCTATTACCTTTGCCTGAAGGATGTAAACTCTGAAATATTTAAATGACTTGATAAGTGCATATGCTTGTTTCTCCAACAATTCATACTTTACCTCTGTGTTCCTCAAGACCTTACTGAAGAAGGCAACTGGTTTCTCCTGATCATCGACATTTTTCTGCAAGAGTACTACTGTGATTGTATCACTTGAAGCAAATGAAAAAATGTAAAATACCTTGGAGAAATCGGGGCTGATCAAAACAGGGGTTGTTGTGATGGCTTCCTTGATGGCATTGAATGAGTGTCTGGCTGCTTCAGTCCATTTTACCTTAGAGTCCTTTCTTAACATAGCAGTGATATGCTTTGTGAGTTCTGCAAAGTTTACTATAAACGTTCTGACAAAGTTTATAGTCCCAAGGAAAGACTGAATGTCCTTCTTTGATCTAGGAAGAGACAGATTTTTAATTTCTTCTACCCTTTTTGGGTCAATTTTCACTCCATCAGCTGAAACAATATGCCCAAGTAATTTCCCTTGCTTAAGTGCAAAATTTGATTTTTTTGGATTAAGAGAAATACCATACCTTCGACATTTTAGAAATGTCCTTTTCAAGTGCTGCAAATGAATTTCATGGTTGCTTGAGAAAACAGTGATATCATCGAGATATATTAGGACAAATTTATCTTTCTCTCCAACGAAAGCAATGTCCATCGCCCTTTGGAACGTCGCTCCTGCATTCATCAATCCAAAGGGCATCTTCTCGTACATAAATGTACCCCATGGAGTAGTAAACACAGTCTTTTCTTTATCGTCCGGATGAACAACAATCTGGCTGTATCCGAAAAATCCATCGATAAAAGACATCACCTTTGATCCTGACACCTTCTGCAAAATATGCTCCATTTTGGGCAGAGGGTAGTTGTCCTTCTTAGAGCACTTATTCAAATTTCTGAAGTCGACGTAGAGTCTGATCTCCCCATTCTTCTTCCTAACCGGCATGAGATTCGCAATCCATTCTGAATATCTGAGGGGAATGATGATGTGGGCGTCCAATATTTTTTTAATTTCCCTTTCCATTGTAGGAAGAAACAAAGGATTGAAGGATCTAAGCGTCTACCTGAATGGTTTGGTGTCTTTATTCAAGGGAATCTTATGTTGAATTACCTCTATGTCAAAAGTCTTCAAGTCATCATATTGCCAAGCGAAAATGTCAGCAAACGCCTTTAGCAATTCTCCATAATCAGCCCTTTATTTTTCAGTCAAATGTGAGGCTAAGTTGACATACTTAGGATCTTGTTCGCTACCTACATTGTACTGCAAAAATTCTGAATCTTTTTCCCCACTTTCCAATTTGACAACCACATCATTATTATCGAACAACCTTTCCAACATGACCAAACCTTTAGGAATTCTGTTGGTAGATAGCTGGACTATTTCATGTGCTGCGATTTTGCTTCTGAATTTTGGCTTCTCAATTTCATTGTCATGTTCATTCTCCTGATCGATCTGCAGATCTGCAAACTCATCTATCACTGCAAGAAATCTAGTGAGTTCAGCATCGTCTTCAAAACCCTTCCAAAATTTTACATTATCAGGGAGAGAGGGCCTATATTTAACTTGAATTTCATAAGTTAATTTATGAGGCAGAGGGGGTATGAATGCACAAGCAGACACAGCTAATGAATCATCCAATTCATTCATTGCTCTAGGTACATATGAAATTTTAAAATCTACAAAATCATGAATTGCCTTCAACACTTCATCTTTGTATGCTTTTAGCCTGACATGCTTTTCTTGAAAGGACTTATTCACCTGCTGAATAATCAAATCTACGTCTCCAAACACCTGCAATTTTTTAATCTTCCTCTCTTTGGCTGCATTCAGCCCTAGAAGTAGTGCCTCATACTCAGCAATATTATTAGTCACTTTAAAATCAAGTTTAAAGGACAAATAAGAAGTTTTCTTAGAAGGGGAAATCAATACCACTCCTGCTCCTGCTAATTCTTTAGTGCAAGCACCATCAAAGAACATGGTCCAAAGATCGTCTTCTACTGTTTCTGTGGGATGAATTGTGGGCTGAACTGTGGACTTTCTGAGCAACAATGTATCAGGTAATGAAGCATCAATTTGAAAAATACAAGATCCCATACCTGTGTCAACCGAATAGATAGGATGATTGGATGGATTTTTCTCATCACTGATCACATATGCCAACTGAGATTCCCTGTATAGCCTCCTATTCAACCCTCCAAAAACAGGGATAGTAGCATAAGAGAGGTCCATTTGAAGAGTGCCACCTAGTCTCTTCATCCACGATCTTGATAGTAGACATCCAAATTTAGGAGGTATGTCAGCCACTACTATATCCATCACCATAGTATTCATGGATGCTTGGGTTAAGGTTACAGCCAAATCCTTGATCATCCCAAGACATTTGAATTTTCGAGAGTCAAAAGAGAAAATATCATGATAAGACTTGGTGATCTCCAGCCCAAGCTCATCCATGACCGCCTTTGGCATCAAATTGTGGGAAGCACCGGAGTCCAACAAATAGTTATGCAGTGTTTTCTCATGAATATTTAGAGAGATGTAAAAGGGAGGACAACTTTCATCTCTGTCTTCAATCATTTGGCCCAGAGTAATGGTTGGATTTTCATCATATATGTTGAGGATATCAGCAGAAAGGGATACAGATTGGGGATCTAGAGTTTTGAGGATATCCTTTTTGAACATTTCATTTTTCATTAGCTCGACTAGAGGAATAGGAATTTTAATTTTTTGTATTTCAGCCTCAAAATTGAATGAATACGGGACTTTATCAGAAGCTTTATCAGAGACCTTTACCTGATTCGAAGTAGCTTCCTGATTGCTTTGTTGTTCAACAGGAGGCTGACTTTCTGAAGTTTGATGCTTGACAGGGGCAACAGTCTTTTTGGGAGGAGCTGATGCTTTCACCTTTGAAGGATTCGCTTGATGATTCTCTGATGTCTTATCTTTTTGCTTAACAGGGGTTGTGCTCTTTTCGGGAGAGGTTGATGCATCTTGTTGAGAAGTATCAGATTTTGATCGGAGGTTATATCTATTCTTATCTTCTGTCATGAAAATGCCATCATCAATAATATTATCTTATGTTTGTTCAGTCATCAATGATTCCTCATAGTCGTGTTGTGTTAGATAAGATTTCCCTGTCTCTTCTCCAACACAATGAATTTTGTCTTCTCCACCTTCTTGATATTTACCCTCATCTTCGTCCATCACAACATTTTGAAGATGGACCTTTATTCTCTGATCTTCACTAGGATTCTTTTCTCTTTGCAAGATCTGAGTTGGTTGATTATTTCTTCTGAAGTTGTTGGGATTTTGATTTGGGTTCCTGCCTGCAAAATCATAAATGCCTCTTCCCTTGACATGATTCTTATTTTCAATCTTAAGCTTAGATATCTCAGAGGTTAGAGACTCTAGCATCTTAGCCATTTTATCAAGTTTCGGATCAGCACTTGATGAAGATGAAGCCTCATTCTTTGGTCTTCTCCTATCAAAATCTCCTTTCCGCTTCTGGGAGGCTAGAATATTTGATTCCACCTCAAGGGAAGCATCTTGCATGAGAGATAATGTTGGTGACCTCCTTTCTCTCAATAGTAAACAGAAATCTGAGTCAAAAGCATCAGAATATGTGATCTTGGCAGAAGCATCTGACGATTTTATCTCAGCTGGTATTTTGCCATACATCCGATTAAATCTTTTAGTGAAATCAGAGACTGACTCACTACTTTGTTTCCTTAGGTTTCCGAATTCTGTGATATAGTAGACAAAATCTCTTTTGTCACCCCAATGTTTCAAAAATGTCTCATCCAATTGCTCGATTCCAGCTATGGAACCAGCAGGGAGTTCTTTGAACCATTTCCTAGCGTGGCCATCTAGGCTTTGGACAAAGACTCATGTCCAAACATCTTCTTCTTCAATATTAAGGTTTTCAGCATAACTGTAAAAATCCTCAATATGTTCTTCAGTAGACACATCACCTTCGCCTGTGAATTTGGGCATATACTTCTGATAGTCTCCCATTGGCATGGCTGATACTGGGTTTGGCAATATGAGTGGTGCGTACCTAGTAGCTAGGATTTGTTGCATCTTAGTCAAAGGAGGTGGTGCATCCATAACTATCAAGGGTGGGGAAATTGATGGTTTCCTTTTCAGGTATTCAACACTGGAGGAATGTGAAAGAGGTGAATCTTCTAACTGGAAAGAGGTCTGATAAGAGGCTCTGTAAAAGTTTGCAAGTTGTCCAACTAAATTTCCTTCACCTTTAGCAGATAGATCTTGGAGGAGATGTTCAACAACAAGGAGGCTAGTATAAATGTTCAAATGATCTTCTTGTTGCTGAGAATGAAAAGACTCAAGGGAAGAAGAACCGTGGCTTCTTTCTAAAGTCTTGGGTGTTTTTTTCAATCAAATTTAAATCTATCAATTTATCATCATTAGGATTTTTCTGTTGATCAAAAGGAATTTGTTCTTCTACAGTATTTACAGTTGTTTTTTGATCAATGTTCTCTGAAAATAACTCAAATTTTTCTATAGTAGATTTTCCAGAACTGAAAAGAGGATTACTTTCTATATCTAATCTTGAAGTTTGACCTTGAATTGTCTTTCCTTTCCTGAGAATTAGTTCTGGATTGGACACTGGTATAATTGGTGATTCTTGAGGATTCTCCCTAGTACTGATCCTCTTAGGAGCCAGGATGAACTTGTGGAGTCGCCAGATAGATAATTACAACCAACTAAAACTATCTAATCTTTTTCTATCATCCAAAATCAGCTCTGTGTCGTATCCCAGGCAAGCAGAACCTGAATTTCGTCTCCCCGGCAACGACGCCAATTTGTTATCACTCCAAGAAACTCCTTAGGGTTGTAGACTAAGGATGCTTGGTAAATTAGAAATAATGTGTATATATGCTTGGGACAATGGGGTCTTTAATGATCTTCTTGTTCAACAACAAGGAGGCTAGTATAAATGTTCAAATGATCTTCTTGTTGCTGAGAATGAAAAGACTCAAGGGAAGAAGAATCGTGGCTTATTTCTAAAGTCTTGGGTGTTTTTTTCAATCAAATTTAAATCTATCAATTTATCATCATTAGGATTTTTCTGTTGATCAAAAGGAATTTGTTCTTCTACAGTATTTACAACTGTTTTTTCATCAATGTTCTCTGAAAAGAACTCAAATTTTTCTGTAGTAGATTTTCCAGAATTGAAAGGAGGATTAACTTCTGTATCTGATCTTGAAGTTTGACCTTGAATTGTCTTTCCTTTCCTGAGAATTAGTTCTAGATTGGACACTGGTGTGATCGTTGATTCTTGAGGATTCTCCCTAGTACTGATCCTCTTAGGAGCCAGGATGAACTTGTGGAGTCGCCAGATAGATAATTACAACCAACTAAAACTGTCTAATATTTGTCTATCATCCAAAATTAGCTCTGTGTCGTATCCCAGGCAAGCAGAACCTGAATTTTGTCTCCCCGGCAACGGCGCCAATTTGTTATCACTCCAAGAAACTCCTTAGGGTTGTAGACTAAGGATGCTTGGTAACTTAGAAATAATGTGTATATATGCTTGGGACAATGGGGTCTTTAATGATCAATGTAATAGACACTCATCATATATCTAAAGAAATAGTGCTTTCAGGAAACAAAATCAGATCAAGTAAATTGGAGGAGGGGATGAAGAACACTATTCTTGATTGCCAAATACAACTGAATGTAGGGCTTAATGCAAGATAGAAACAAATCCTTTACTTCAAGTATATGAGATTAATAAAGAGATAACAGTCTTCATAAGCTAAAATAAACTGAAACAAAGTACAGAAAGGGAAAGATGGATTTCTGATATTGAAAACGAAAGGAAACTGAACTTTATTTTTGTAAAAAGAGTCTATACAGTAGCACAAAATATCTCCCAGTTTGAACCCTTGTCTCTTAGAAAACATAGGCATTTATAGCCTTTTACAATCAGTTTTTAATATCCTAAAAACTTGGATCTGTATCTAAAAATAGCAATTCAAATATAACTAAGCAACTTGATAACAAAGACTTAATAACTAGACTAGCATTCGAATTGTCTTCAATCTCAAAAATTGACATCTGTATTCTTCAGCTCCTGGAATTTGTGATGTTATGAAACATGGAAAAGGCACCTATCTTGACGGTTGTATTTCTTCAATGTTCATAGTTAATACTTGAGGAAATCAGTTTAGCATGTGGTTCTCAAAAACTCCCACGAATCTATGATGCAGAGTCCTTTTCGATCAAGTTGTTATCCCTTTGATACTCTGGAACTTCTTTAAAACTTGTGAAAAATGATATGCTCCGTCCTTAGCTTCCAAAAATGTTTTTTCTTCTTTCACCAGCTAACTCGCCTTAGGATTCTCTGGTTAGCTGGTGAAAGCGTTGCCTTTCACCAGCTAACTGGTCGTAAAATTGCGCTGTGCGCTGGTGAAAGATCTGCCTTAGCCCAAAATGAACTTTCACCTCCAAAACTGCGATTTCATCAAAAACTCAATGTGTCTCTGCTTTATCTCCTTGCATGTTCACAGCAACTTGAGCAAGCACTTGCAAATCTGGGTGTGATTTTTCCTTTTGTTTCAATTTTCTGATTTTCCTTTTAAGACGCTTTGCTAGCCACCATAGACTGTTATAGTCTTTGGTGATTTTCTGTTTCCTCTTCTTTTCCTTGACACTTTCACGAGCTAGCTTTTCAAATGCAGCATTGGTTTCTGCAAAATTATCAGACAACTTCATGTATCTTTCTTTTATTACCCTCTCTAAGACCTCCTGCTGAGCAATCACTTCTTTGAGATGCTTGATTTTCTGTGTTTTCTTCGACTTAGTGCTCTTTGATGTTTCTCCTTCCTCAGTGTGAGTAAAGGTCTCATAATTCTGTGTAAATGTAGCATTTCAAATGCAGCATTGGTTTCTGCAAAATTATCAGACAACTTCATGTATCTTTCTTTTATTACCCTCTCTAAGACCTCCTGCTGAGCAATCACTTGTTTGAGATGCTTGATTTTTTGTGTTTTCTTCGACTTAGTGCTCTTTGATGTTTCTCCTTCCTCAGTGTGAGTAAAGGTCTCATAATTCTGTGTAAACTCAATGGAATGTTCAGGACTTTTGATGACAGGGCTCTCATCTTTTTTCTCTGGTTCTGAGTCTGTGTATGGTAGGTTCAAGATGTTGGTTTTCGTTTCCGTAGGCTGCTCTGTAGTAGTTTCAAAATTCAACTTTTTCTTTGACCTGTGAGATTTCACACCAGAGATTCTATCTTCTAGAGGTCTTGGAAGGGTTCTCCTCTTCCTTGAACTGCTTTGAGGAGTCAATTGCTTCTTTCCATCTTTCCCCTATTCATTCACGAGCTGAGTCTGAGTTTCAAAGCCCTCCCAAAATAGAAAATGTTGCGAGGTCCTTCCCTTCTTTCTTAGCTCCTCCAGAATGATCAATTTAATAAGGCCAAAGTTGCAAAGAGTGTTCTTCATGCTTATAGGTTCAACTCTAATCTTTTTACAGGCCTTTGTTAAGCTCTTGTGTAAGAAGAAAGGTAGATTTAGGAGATTTTTACCTGTGAAATGGTCTAAGAGCTTGAAATGATACAACATCAGTTTGTCATATCTGCCTTCTGAAGTTATGTAGAGTTGGATGCCCTTAAACAAATCCTGCCACTCATATTCTAAATGGGAAACTGACATGCTCTTCTTCCATGCATTATGTCTGAATTCTTCCTTCAAATATGCTCTGAAATTTAGGTTTTTGGTGGAAATCGTTTTGAACCAACTCTGGCCCGACCTTGGTAAGTTGGTCACTGCAGCGATGGAAACTTCATCCACGATGATCTCCAAGGACCCAACATAGGCTTTATTTCCATCAAACGTTTTATCAAATGCTTATGTTGTTGATTGATGACATCCATTCTGTAACCTTTCAACAAATTCCATACAACCTGCGTTTGAGAAGTGTTTTTTCACTTCTGGATGCGTCTGTAGGAAGGATATACTGTCCAATTCTTTTCTCAGCAAAGAACCACTGCGTCTCCTCGCCATATGCAACTCAAAACCCAAAACGATTATGCACACCAAACACTGCAATTTGTTGTTCGGGCCGAGGTCTTGCGCTGGTGAAAGCACTCGGCTCTGTCTTTCAACATTAAAAACTTAACAAGCATTTGTGAGCGATGTGTGTTGGGAAATCAATGAGCCGGTTTGATGTTGTCAGCCAAGTAGTACTGCACCTGTACCTGCGATGATGGATTCAAACTCGCCATTTCCGACGCCATGATTGTGAAGCATGCATCATTGAACGAGATCCGCTTTGCAATCCGATTTAGACGTGCAACTCGAGTTTCCATGATTATCCACTTTCACCAGTGCATCATTCTTGATTTCATGACGTGGGCTAAGCGTATCATCATTAGAGTTTAAAAACATGGATAAAACGCACGTGATCCCCGCTTTCACCAGCTAATGGTCTGTGAGAAGCACTCCTCGGTTGTTGAAAATCGCTGCTTTCACCGGAGCACAACCCATGAGAAATGATCCTTAGTTGTTGAAAATAGCCACTTTCACCAGCTAACCATCATCTTGAAGCCCCAAAAGGTCAAAGAAGTCAAAGTGCTTGAAAAGAAGAAATCATTATTTGTTAAGCCCTAATATTGGCTCATTACCACTTAATTGGGGCATACTAGATTAGTAATGTTATTTTATTTATGTCGGCTTTATGCCATTAGTTGTAATTTAGATTAGTAATGTTATTTTATTTATGTCGGCTTTAGGCCATTAAACCTCCTAGTCTCC
>ML794096.1:217475-229885 GCA_009831015.1 Picea engelmannii | reverse complement strand
GTGGAGTAGATAAAATCATGGAGATTTTTGTTTGAACTGGTGCCAAGCTCTTGGATGATGAGGCAGGTTCCAGATCTGCATTCTATGGCCTCAGATCTATCACTGAGACAGTGGTATGGTTACATTATTGTCTTGATGGATACTATTGTTTGATGTGTTTTGAATGCTTAGGGAATTCTTGGTATGGATTCTATGATGTGGCTCAATTTGTTTGATTTGGTTGATGGAGTGAGCAACACTCTTGTGATTCAGTAGTGACATGATTGCTATGGTATACTAGTTATTTATACATGATTGAGATAGCATTCATATTGATTTGTTGTGGAGCATGAGCAATTTATTGGAGAGCTTGGATGTGTTGTGACTGGATGTGGGTCAGTTTGGACAGTGGAAGACAGAAGAGAAAGTGATTGCAGGTTGTAGAGGATCTAAGCATGTGAAGAAAAGCAAAACCCTAGTTGCTTAGAAGCATACACTTGTTGCATTATACACTGACCGCGTTCACACGTGGGCTGTAGTGAGCCAGGGCGCGTGCACACGCGGGCTACCACTACTGACAGGTCACGTACCTGTTGACAGATTGATATATGTTGAGGATTGTTGCCTCATCTCAGTTGGTGCTGAGAATGTAAGATGAGTCTTGCATATAGAGTTGGTGCTCTTGTAGAGTTGTACTCTATTCAGTTGTTGCTGATAAACCCCAAGGATTGTAGTCCGTAATAAAAAAAAAATTGTACATACATCTTGTGTTCTTTGTGTTCATTATGGTGACGACTTGTTGATGGTATACTGCTGATATATGTTGTTGATATGTGCTCACATCTAACTGGTTATAAATGACAACAATGGGTAATGAATAAATGTTGAATGCTAATTGATGAGTTTTTGTGCAAGAGGGAAGTTTTGAGAAAAAGAGCCCCACACTCATTCATCCCCCCTCTAAGTGTGGTAGGTGTGTCCAACAAAAATTTCACCTCATCAACTTACTATCCCCAAGGAAACGAGCAAGCCGACTCTACCAACAAAAATCTGGTAAGAATTGTCAAAAGGCTCATCGAAGATAGGCCTCGTTAGTGACACACTCTCCTCACTTATTCCCTTTGGGAAGCTCGAAATACCGCCAAAGTAAGCACTGGTTGTACCCCTTTTTAGTTGGTTTATTGTCAAGAAGCCCTCCTGGCAACAGAGCTGGAAATTTCTTCCTTAATGTTGATGCTACAGACCGAAGAATTAAATTCTTCAGATGTTTCATAAAGAGTAAACACATTACTAGCTTTGGAAGAGAAAATGACATTTTCTTTGGATAATATTAAAAGGAGAGAGCAAACCATTAAGAAATATTTCAATAAGAGTGTCAAAACTGTCAAGTTTAGGGTGAATGAAAAAGTTATGCTATGGGATTTGGCTCACACTGATAGGGGAAGACATTCAAAATTTCCAAAATTATGGTTGGGTCCTTTCAAAATCGCTTTCGTATTAGGTACCAATTCTTACATTCTAAAAGACTTACAAGAGCGATTGTTTTCCAGCAACACTAACGGTTCTCACTTAAAGCCTTATGTGGAACCAACTTGAAAAGCTCTAACGTTGTCTAGATTTCTTGTATTTTAGTAGTTTAGCTATGTTCTCAGGTTTTCGTTCTTTTCTGCTTGCAGTAATTGGTTTATGTTTTGATCGTTTCCTACTGCCTTTACTTTTCTGCCACTTTATTTCTGTTATTTTAATCTTTTGCAAGTTTATTCTATTGGGATTTGTTTTTGGTCATTTTTTAGTTTCAGTAGGGAATAAGATGTTGGATCATATTTTCCACAGTGACACTCCTGCAAGGATTGTTAGTGAATAACAAATAGGCTTACACAACTGTTATGATTTCTTCTCTGAAGGACCCTTGAAATTGTTATATATTTCCACTATTGTCTTATAAAGAATTGGTAATCTCCCACTTCTTCTCGCCATTTCTTCATCCATTGAGAGTTTAATAAAAAAATCTGGAAATTTTTAAAAGTTAAAGAGAAGATCTTGGTCTATGGATTATGCATACAGTGGTGAAACCCCTCATACTTAATTTTTTTCATAAGTTATTGCCAAATTCCCGGTCACATTTCCATTAAATCTGCTCACTTCCCCCTGCTGCATAATCTTCCTAGTTATATTTTCTTGACCTGCTGCTCTTGGTCTGTGAAACCATGAGTTATGAGTTCTAAATCTATTGAAAACAAATTTTCCTATGGATTCGCCATTTTGCTGACGATTAAATTCACAACGCGGTTTGGCCCAAAAAGTGTTGCTAAATCCTATTATTATAAAAGATAAATAATACTATTAGGTGGGACCCCCACATAGATTGGAGATCAAGTCTAATGTTTATTCAATGTTATGTAATGGTTCGACACTACTTTCATGGTTGACGATATCTTGTTTTATTGGATAATGGATCAAGCACATTATACAGGGCTCCCTTGTTGTTCCAAGATCAAGTAACACTGAATTTATCATGGTTATCATCACTGACTATTCTTGTGACACCTACAATAGACACATGTTATTAATAATGAAGGAAAAGAAACTAAAAGAAGAAATTGTCCTATGCTAGCATGTTATACTATGTGCATTAAAAAGGGTTGTGGAAAATCCGAGCTAACATAGGATAGCCATACGAGTTGTCAAGATTGTATATAGCATGGTTGGTATGTGTTTCTACATAATAGAGGTGGTGATATGCGTTACGTGTGGCGCTCTTGGAAATTAAAGGTTGTTGATTCAAGGTGGATGATTGGTTTGATTAGTAGCTAGCAAGTACTAATGAATTGAATGAACTCGCAGTAGGTAAGTGATGTGCATTTACTACACATCACCTTACCCCTATCGTTGGATGCCACCCTAGTCAAGCCATCTCCCAAACATTACTGTTGTGGTTATGCTCCGATTTTTCTGCAGTGAGGAACCACTCGACCAACTTGCATTTTAAAACATTTGATTACAGGTATGTTCTTTTTTTTATCCCTTCATGAGTCTACTATGGTTATGAAATGGATATTGGCTCAAGTGTATCATCTGTGCTATCCTTAAGTATTGCAACTGTGTAAAATGGTGTTTGTGATGAAACGTTGATGATTCTCTTTGAAATGGTGTTGAATTCATAGCATTACTAGTTATCCTGGGCATTAGCAGTCACAAGAGATCTATGTTACCCTTACTGGTTTACTTAGAAGATCCTCGTTGGTCTTGGTGGGCTATTTTCACGCTTTCGCATTGCTATATCCAGTTTGTGGGTTTTTATGGCGTTTAATGACTGAAGCGTTCATGTTACCACACATTGTACATGTGCACAGTTGATTGTTCTCACCACTAAAGGTCATGAAGTGATTTTCCTGTTCTTACTCGGCCCTGTGTTCACATCTGTGTGGTAGTTGTTGATCGAAGGGCACGAGGGTTCTACCCTACATGAAAATAACACTGCCACACCAAGTTAAATCCTCACCTCCTGTTATGGCCCCTGTCATGGAATTGGTTCCCGTTCACAAACGAAGCATAACCCTCTTTGGGTGTACACCTTTGGCCTCAAATTTTTCACTATTATGAGAAGTCGTCTATGTTCCTCCTGGAATGGCTACCGAGAAAACCCTTAACCATCTATTCTAGAGTTTCATAGGAAGGTTGTTGGGCCTGTCAAGTTGTTTTGGTTTATTGTGGATTGAATGTATGGTTGACTACTTTGGATACAAACTCGACCAGTTGGGTGTATGGAAGTCGTATTGGTTTGGAATTTGGTTATTGCCTTTGTGATAATGATGATAAACACTACATTGCCAAATTACACTTTCAAATTGTACATTCACCCTCCTTATGCTAATAAATCATTTTTGTTAATGAAGAAGGCCTATGCTCCAATTCGATTTGATGCGTGGGTGTGCATGGTGTTTTTGAAAATGATTTAATGGGTATGGTAACTGTGTTTTTTTCTTTGGGGCCGAATGAATATTGAGTCAGATCACTGTAGAGAATTTTTCCACTGCATATTTATATTTGTTCGACTGTGTAACCTGGGTTTGCACAACATAGTCGATTTCAATGTGATTAGATCACAACAATATTGTATTTAATCGATGGCTCGGCATGATAGACGAGTTATTGCAATGGTTGCGTATTGTTTTTGTGAAATGGATATGTTGCCTCATTGTGTTTGTTGGTTGTGCACTGTGTATAACATAGATGGCTTGGGTGCTCACAATCAGAGTTACCCTCAGAGTTTTGAGCATGATTGGTTGCAACCCGATCATTTGTTGATACATGCTTGTTGTCAGTACCTCGTCAGTTGGCTAGGTGGCCTAGTTTTTTTAGTCACATTCGATTGGGATTGCACAGTGATGGAATTAACCATGCATGATTGAATTATTTGGTGCATGTATTGTTTTGGGTGGTGGCTATTATCTGTTTAATTGTCAATTTGGGTTTTGGCAATCTGATATGGTTTTTGGGTGTCTGTCCTTATTTATTTAATGAAGGTCATTGCATTCAAATGACATACCTGATGGCCATGATACTGTGACTTCATGGTTATTTTTGAATAAATGAATTGGGGTATATTTGTTGATTATAGGCAGTGGTTGATTTTGAATGGTCGCATATTGGAAATGAGTACTGTTCGAAAATTGTTATGAAATGAAAATAAAAGTAAATGAAAGGAACAAAACCCCTTACAAATTGGGTGGAATACATACTGTATTGTGGTGACATTGTGTTGGGTATTTGATTATGAATAGAGAACTAGTTAAATGCACAAAAATTGTTATTTGGTCAAAATGAATGATGGTTGATGCACCATTTTCACAGAATGTTTTATGGACTAGTCAATTAATTTCATGAGCATTAATCATTTTTTTTTCTCCTTCTATGATTTTCATTTTCCACAAATTACAAATCCCCTCATCTTCCCATTTCATTTTTCCACTCCCTGTTCTGAGATTAATTACAGTAAAGAGAATTTTGGTGTTAAGGCATTTGAAATTGACAGTGACTGGTGTGGATTACAGTGATGTTTTATTGATTTTATTTTCAATTGATTGTTGTTATCATTGAGCAATAACTGTGTTTTTTCCCCCTCGCTATATCATATTTTCGCTCAATACAACCCCCTCACATATCCCATAACCCTCTTTCACCCCCTACTCAGTGATAAACGGTAAAACAATTTGTATGGATTGGATTACATGAGTCTGACATATTGTTGAGCCAAAATCCACTTCATATTTTAAAAGAGTTGTCATGTATGGTTAATTAAAATAATGTTGCTAATCAATCATGCATGTAGGAGTGAGCTATTCAAATAAAGGCTGAAAACAAAGGCCTATTACTCTTCTATCAAAGAGAAGGACTAAAAAAATGGTTGCATCGCAGACAGGGAAATATGGATTCTAAGTTGTTATTTATATGTGGATTTATGATGATTGACTTCAGGGATCTTTAGACATCATGCTTTATTTTGGATATATGAGTATTATTTTTGAAATAATTTCAATTTCATGAGCTAAAATTGCCAAAATAAATATGTTGATGGGAGACACAAGGAGGTATGTTTTGCTTAACTAATGGTTATGTTATGAGTATTATGATTGTTATGAACTAAAGGGAGTTACAAGGGGTCCCACCTACTAGTTATTATTTATTTATGACCCTTATTATGATTATGACTTTTCCCCCTAACTAAAGTTAGTTGAGTCTTTAATTAACTTAACTAATGAGTTGGTTCAACTACTTCAACCAATTCTAGTTTGTTAAAAGAAAAAGGAAAGGGAGGAACAAGAGGAGGATAAAATGGTAAACAATCTGTGGCAAGTTGATCCAGCTTTTAGAGTTCAGTTTTAGCTTTCTATCAGATATCCTTTTGTATGTTCCATCAGGGATGTCTAAGTTTGACTTTGGTCCAATATTTATGTATGAGATTTTGTAAAGAAAATGACTCTTTGGTGAATTGGAATGAAATAAAGGATTGCTTTATGTCTCATCTATCTTGATTATCATCTTGGTGTCTTTAATTTTGTTCTTACATTTATTTCAGAAACTGTTATATTCAGAAAATTACATAAAAAAGTGAATTTCCAGCAAGTTTTTTGTTGTTAAAAGACTAGCATAACCACTCGTAATTAATACTTGTGAGTTAGGACGTTATTTTTGTTGGCTATAAACATAGGGTGATATTCCCGTCTACTTTTCTTTAGCCCAGTAAAGTCTGGAAATTCTTGAGTAAGATTAATTCATATATTTTCCTCAACAACTACCTGCTGAAGATTCCACGTAGGAAGATGAATCTTTTATACAAAAGCATCCATAAATACTCAAGAATTTAGGACAACACTTGTCTGAAGGGGAGGTGCACGTTCAACCCTAAATCGTGGTAGATTACCCCTTAATTGGGGTATATTACATTAGTATTGTTATTTTATTTATGTCGGCTTAGGTCCATTAGTTGTAATTGTTCCTCGTAGTCTCCTATATATATCGAGGAGACCTTTTCATTCGGAATCATCTTGTATTTGTGAATTCATATGATGTGAAAGGAGGTTTCCCCCTCAAAGAGGCTTATTATCTAAATTTCTCTCTTTGTCAATGCGTTGAGTACTTATTCTGAGGTTTTTATGCTATTTTGATATTTGGTTCTTAACACACACACACACACACACACAAATTAAAATAATTTGACTTTTAGTTTCAAATAAATACATTAAAATATCCTTTTTATAGGATTTTAACCTTTAGATATATTTTATTTTATTATATAGTTTTGTATTAATAAAATTGCATATCTCTTGCAGATTTGATCGCGCCCTCGAACCATCAGATTTAGGGTTCACAATGGATTCCCCCCCCCCCCCCACATGCTCGAAAAATATTTTGATGTGGCACTCATTCGTGATTTGTGGCCCCTAGGGCCCGTTCTTAGCCTAACCACCCCCAAACCCCCCCACAATTGACATGGGATCAACATGTGTCATGCATGACATCAACCAGTGGAAAAGGTAAAAGACTTATGTTGTTTATTTTTAAATCAATTTTTCACCAATCATAATATGACATGTATTCATTTCCGGTTTAAAAAGTGGGTAAGGGTAAAAATTTAGTTTACTTGGATTTGTAAATATTCGAGTGCTTAGTAACTATTCATGTGCCATCTATCATTATTTTCTAGCACGAACCCTGTTCCGATTAGATTTTCACATGTAAACCTAAATCCTATTTACTCTTCCTATTTTCATTACCGAAATGTAGTCTCCTCATCCCATAGAAACTAAGAAAAACATGAATGGATTTACCTGCATTCATTTCTTCCCATGACAGAGGCATTGTGGGAATCATGTTTCTCTTAATTATTCAGATGTCAACAAAGAGAATCAGAGGAGATCTAGAGGCATGGCAAACACCAAGTCTTTCTTTTTTACGAATGAACTTCCTTTCCTTAATCCCAATCAATTTTATTCTCAACATTTCATTTCATCGGCCCTGCGCACGATAGTGAACACATCATATGGTCCTACGAGAGTTAAATTCATTGGGGTTAATCCACATAACTTGTTGGGCCTCAACATGTTGGGAATAATAATGGCTCGCATTGACATGGATGTGGGAGGGATAACACTCCACATATCCATCCCAGAGCCACTAAAATATCGTACATATTGGAAGGGAAAATCTTGGTTGCCTTCATCGATTCAACTACAAACAAACTCGTCTCTCAAATGATGGAACTTGGCGATGTGTTCGTGGTCCCAAAGGGTAGTGTGCACTTCGATCAAAACATCGGAGAGACCAAAGAAGTGTTAGATTCATAATGAAGAAAACAACAGAAACATAATATAAAGAACTGAAGCAATCAAGAAACCATGATGAACAAATATAAATAAACACTAGTAGAAAAGACATACTTTGTATTCATCAATGCTTCAAAAAATCATGTACATAGACGTACATATACAAGAAGACTATAACTATCATGTAACTACATAACTGTTAGGTAAACTAACTAACTTATGATTAGATTTTTAACATCCCCCCTTAATCATAAGTTCATTCTTACCTGAAAAACTACCACTACTTGAAAATCAACAATGTGTCAAGTGAATATTCAAAGTGTTGGTTGAATATGCTCTCTGAACCCTGAAAAAAATAGAAGAAGTTGATGTCTTCTACTAAATTGGTGGTTTAAGGATGACCACAAACTCATTTGGTGGTTTCGGGATGACCGCAAACCAATCTGGTGGTTTTGGGATGACCATAAACCAAATGTCTAGCAGAAGCTAATGTCTTCTACTAAATGACATGGTTTTAAGTTGACCATAAACTAACAAGAGCTGAAGGCTCAAAAATCTGAAAATATAACAAGAAGAACTTCATGTCTTCTGCTCAATTGGTGGTTTGAAGCTTACCACAAAATATGAAGAACAATATGTTCAGGAACAAGACTGCATACCAGGAACTAGATTGCATACTTAATCATCTGTTGACAAGCTATAAATCAAACTTGGAACCTAACTCAACTAGATTTCCCCCTATCAGGGACAAGTGGTTCCAATTCCCTTGACCGTCATTCACAAGTATGGCCAAGAATATATCCTGCACCTGTATGAGCTACTGAAACAATATGTACGCTTTCACAATGTAAAGTGGAAAAGGTTAATCAATATGTCTTCCGGCGGAGTCTGCAGACTCTATCTTCAACTCAGAAGACTACATCAACTAGGCGCTGATCATACCCTAAATCATCAAATATTGAAAAAAACTCATGTCCTTCAACTGTAGAAATATCTCCAATCAAGTACGAATGTACTTGTGTATAAATCCAGCGATAAGACTGCTCCAATAAATTCCCTTCCAAATGCCAACGCCAATTCCCTAACCATTCAAAATGAAGTTGTTTTCGCTTGCGCTTTTGGCACCTTACTAAGGGATGATTTGTATTCCCACAAAATTTGCATGGGTGAAGATCAAAACAGTTTGACTTATCATGGCCAAACCGGTGACAATGTTTGCATTGCATGGGTTCTTTATCCAACCGATTAGCAACATCATCATCAGCAATATCCTGTACCTGTTCCTTACCAATGTCCTCAAGCTTTGTTGTCTTATCATCATTCAAAAATCCTCCACTCACAAAGCAAACAGGTTCACAATAATTAGGAATATGAAAGAGGTTGTTAGCATCATTTTCATATCCTAGTCCATATCGATTTTGTTTAAATCATAATTCTTTCCATGGTCGAACAATTCTAATTTATTTTCCACATTTATCGGCAATTTTTTTTGTCATAGGGACTTTATCAATTCAACTTCATGTTTATGAATTTCATCACTAGTCAATTGAATGTCTTCATTCTCATCCTTTATGTCATTGTGTTTGTTAAAATCACATTGTTGGTGTCGAAGCAAACTTAACTCATCAGACAACAATTTGTTTTGAAGTTTGAACATATCAATCTTCTTGTGCGTTACTTGTAAACAAGTAATCACTGTACTAAGAGTGCGCTTGTTTATTGCAATTGTAGATTCAGTAGTTGAGTTAATTAATGTGCGCAAAATTGTAAATATTTCTTCAAATCTTTCCATTATGCAGAATATGGAAGAAAGATGTTATGTATCCTGTTGTGTATGCCAAGAGAAAGATGCACACAAAGATCCTAAAAAGGACCCATTTGTGGACACCCTTCTTTTTTTCTTTTTTTTTACAAGTACTTTATAACTCCATCCTTATAAATCCATTACAAAAATAAATCATACTAACAAATGCTCTTTACAATAGGTCTTATAACTCCTCTATGAAAAAAAAACTTTATAACTACAATTACAAACAATTTTGCATTTGCAAGCATTCTTATAACTCCTTATGCTGAATTTTCCTTTTGCTTGCTTTCTTTATCATAAGGTTTAGTAAAATTTACCATGAAGCATCATCACCCAAACCCAAACTAGAGTATTGAAAATATACCTCATAAAGATTAACTTTAAAATTAATTCCCAAGCTCAAGATTGGATTTAAAATTTATTCCAAGCTCTCTCACTTTATTAAATCATTAATAAATTGGAATTTGATGCGACTTTATAGCCACTCTCCAAGATTTGACTTCTTACCTCAAATTCTTTTCTATGTCATTCATTTCTAGCCCATCACCATGATCTTCACTTCCAACTTTCAAAAGATATGTATCATTTTAAAAAGGCTTTTTCATTTGACCTCTACCAAATGGACCCAAATCTCCACCTTTTACTATCAAATCATCTTCAACGCTTAGCAAATATTTGGTCGATTATTTTAAACTTCACACAGTTCTAAAACCACACTGTGAGATATTCACTATAGTTCAGCAGTTCTGAAACCATGCTGCGCAAGAAGCTAACAATATTTCTTCATTCTTTGCAAAATATAGAGGTTTTCTTGGTTGAATAATATGATAATAATATTTCTTCATTCTTTGCAAAATACAGAGGTTTTCTTGGCTGAATAATATGCTAATTCTACTCCTCTCTTGTCAAGGTCGGATTCTAGCAAAGGCGAAAGGAAAAATGACCACAACTTCTCTTGACATAAAACTAGTATATGGAATTTGCACCAGAACTCAATAAAATATTGAGTTGTGTTTAAAAAATCTAACCATGACTTCTGAGCTCAGACGACCTCTTTTAACTTTGGTCAAGGGACAAATACTGTGCAATTTTGTAGAGGGAAGAAGCCTCTCCATTTCATTAGTTTAACAGAAATATCAAGTTGATTATATCCAACTTCAACACGTAATTGACTAAGATGAAATTTTCATTGATTGAGCCACAAAAATAACTTAGATTTACTCACAAACGAAGAAAATTGGTGTTATTTCTCCAAAACGGTTTTCCTACTGAAATTGTCCATGACATCGTGCCATAAACTTCTCCTCCCAGACTAGCGGTCCACATCAGCGTGTATTACTCCAAGATTCTCAACTTTCAAAAACTAGCGGCTCTCTTCCATTGAATCGCAAGGCAGACAGACGGATGGCTCTCGATCTCTCTCTGGTTTCCTTCACGGGTTTCTCATGGCTTCATGTCTTTTTTTCTTGGGAAGAACTCAATATCTGTTTGCAGCTAGATCAAAACTCCTTCCTTGCACGTTCTCACTGCACTTTAACTCTGGAAAAACTACATAAACTACCAGGCTCATAAGATCAATATGCTTTGATACCACTGTTAGATTCATAATGAAGAAAACATCAGAAACATAATATAAAGAACTGAAGCAATCAAGAAACCATGATGAACAGATATAAATAAACACTGGCGGAAAAGACATACTCTGTATTCATCAATGCTTCAAAAAATCATGTAGATAGACGTACATATATAATACAAGAAGACCATAATTGTCATGTAACTACATAACCGTTAGGTAAACTAACTAACTTATGATTAGAGTTTTAACAAGAAGTTGCGATCAACATACTCAACATCCAAAATCTAGGATTTGTATACATCCTCGTGGCAACTTTGGCTTCCAATCCCAGCATTCCCCAAGAATTTTTGGCCAAGTCATTTTCCCTGAGTTTAGAGGAAGTAGAGAAAATCAGGAAGATCCTCAAAGGCACCTGAAACGGTCTTATAGAATAATAATAATAAGAATAATTGCACCGATTGTGTGTATGTGTGGATTAATAAGGTGTTTGAATCATGCACCTAAGCTGAGAAATATGTAGATGGCTTTGATATGTATATACTATATTGTTATTATTATTATATCTAGAATTTCTTTCCGAGTCTTCCGGGAAACATTCGCCTATCATGGTTTCTAAAGTCTTTCCTGAAACATTCGCTTATTTTTTTTTTCTACTTCTCTTACCCTCCATTTGTCTTTTTTCATTTTGTTTCTTATTTGTGTTTATGGCCATAAATTGAATTCATTGTCAACGTTGAGCAATATGCGCTTGTAGTGTCAGAAGTTCTTCTTTCGATCTTCTTCAAGATTTATGCCCTTTCGAACTTCTTCAACATTTATGCCCTTTCGAATTTATTGCTACATATCAAACCACCATATAGTGGAAAATTATCTCAAATTAGTAGTGTGACTCTAGTGTCCTCATATGGTTAAAAGAGTCAAAGTTATGGTTGTGAGTTTTTCCTCCTAGCTAAACATTTGGATTTTTTTATGAATTGGATCTCTTTGTGGCATACTACTTAAATGTTTGTAATGGATAGTTTGTGTTTTTTTTTGTAAGCTAACTGATGTTATATTAATATGTCACAATATAAGAGTACAAGAAAAACTACATGTAACCTGTGGTATACCTAGTGAGGTAATATGGGGTACCTAGGGAGGTACCCAATGGGAATGTAGTTATGTGTTATTAGTGGAAGTCATTTAATATATGGGAATGTGGTCATTCAATGTAAGGTGG
>ML794096.1:170434-216550 GCA_009831015.1 Picea engelmannii | reverse complement strand
CTTGGATAGAATCAGTGGGTACCATTAATATTAATGTGCAAAAGAAGTTTTTAAAGTTGTGGTACAAGAAAAAGAAAATCACATTGTAGGATGTGTCTCTTATTAAGAAAGATGGACCCATGGAAGATAGCAAAGAAGTTATTTCCCAGTCTAAAGTTGAATCAGAGGCAGAGTCTACAGAAGGAGATGAAGCAAAACTACAAGAAGGACATAATCAGGAAGCTAAGGAGGTCATTGAATCAAAGGCACAAAGTGTTACAGATTTGAAGAAAAAAGAACAAATTCCTACAGTTGTTGTATATCGCCATCCACATCATATAGAGATGCAAAAGTCATCAAGGCAAGGGCATGTGCATCAACACATTTATGCACCAGCAGGGCACCAGACAGGAAACTGATCAAGAGGTGCATGGAAGACTACCAACACAATGGGAAGAGCTCAAGCTACATAAACAATCCCATGGAAACCGCAACATGATGCAGAGAAAGATAAGGGTGCAAAGGTAGCAGATAGACATTATGTTCGACTTCCATTGGGATGGATGGATGGTCGTACTTGTTACCAGTTGGCTACATTGCTTAGCCGGTCATATTGTATGGTTTCTTCTAATGTTTTGAGGACGAAACATGTGAAGGGGGATGGAATGTGGTATACCTAGGGAGGTAATATGGGGTACCTAGGGAGGTACCCAATGGGAATGTAGTTATGTGTTATTAGTGGAAGTCATTTAATATATGNGAATGTGGTCATTCAATGTAAGGTGGACTAGGTCCACTATATTAATAAAGGCCCACTATGGTAGTTGGATGTAATAAATGTGAGAAGGCTCTCTAGAAAGTTCCTAGGAGATAGGGAGAGCTATATAAAGAAGTCTAGGCAATGTAATGAAACATAGTGAAGAATATTGTGATTGTACAAGCAAGGATTGTTTGAGGAGTTTTATCCTTCCATAAGAATTAATATATGGTGTTACCCTACCTCAAGGGTTTTCTCTATTTCTTGTGTTCATGTTATGGTGAATGGTTTATGGTTTATGCTTGGTATTATTGAAGTATATTTGCAGATTTGGTATAGGTACTTAACATAACCCTCCACTAGGGAAACTAGGCAACATTCATTTATTTGATTTTATATTTCTTTATTATTAAAAAAATAGAAATTATTGTACTTGGAAGTGACACTATGTTTATTTGGAATCCTCTTTGGAATCTTAACATGTATACAAGTTTATTAAAAAAAACATATCAACACCATTCATCTTCATTGTTCCTCATGGTAACTACGTGTAAATATTCCAAATATTCTAACAATTGTCTTGACACTATCCATACATTAACACTTGTAAACTCTAAATATTCTAACAATTGTCTTGACACTGTCCATACCAGTAACACCTATAAAATTTTTGTGTGTGTCTAATTTGTCATCTGTAGCCATAGGTGTTGGGAATCCATTGATGTTGTTATTATTGTGTCTCTAGTGTCCTAGAGTTGTTTTTTTTTTGTTTTTTGACAAAAACGAGTAATGGATTTTGATTAAAAAAAAGTTGTGGCGAGCCACATGTGCTGGTACAAAAAGAGTGATCAATGCTCAAAAAACCAGATACAAGACCAGGAGGAACATTTTCCTACATGGTTATATGGAATTAAACATAACAGATTCGAAATATGTGAAGGCTTCTATACAAAATGCCTTCTTCACAGCGTTATTTCTATGAAGCCAGTCCTAGACTTAAGTAGCCTTCCAGATTACTTGGACCCTCACTTCTTGGGCTGAATTCACTTCTGCTGCCAATCTTTGTTCAATTGTGCCATTTTCTCTTCCAGTTGGGTTACTCATTCTTCCAGATATTGCTTTGGCCCCTTGATAGTTTGATGAAGTTTTCCAATCTCCTATGAGAGTCCAATTTTGGTGGAAGCGATATCTGCTTCCAGCATCTCCAACCTTCTTCTTGCATTAATGTCAATATTCTCAAGAAAATCAAGTTGGTTTTGCAGCAACTGCTTGAGATGTTGCACGTCGTCCTCCAACGCCTTCATCCGTTCCTCATACGTGGGGATTTTGCCCGAGTTGGACACCATTGATTCGCATGGGCTGCCCGAGAAGTTGTTGCCTTGTGCTCACCT
Source organism: Picea engelmannii (assembly GCA_009831015.1). Taxonomy (NCBI): domain Eukaryota; kingdom Viridiplantae; phylum Streptophyta; class Pinopsida; order Pinales; family Pinaceae; genus Picea; species Picea engelmannii. The sequence goes on along the minus strand of ML794096.1, from coordinate 214,423 downwards.
CCTGTACCTAATCAACCATTCCTTGTGAGGATGCCTTACTTGCCTCCATGGGTTCCTGGAATGCGTATTCCCTTCCCTACATCCTCTTTTAAACTCAGAGAGCTTCGCCTCCACTGCTCCCAAGTGAATCGCTCGATCTCTTGGATGTCGAGTTGGAGTGATGGGTGATCCCAACAGGTTCAACGACCAAATGACTCACCTGGCACATGTTCCAGAGGATCTTCATGTCTTTCTAGGCCTCGGGATCTCTCCTATACCTCCAAACCTGTGGCAACTTGTTTTGTCAAATCGGCTCTTCGTCCTATTTCTGTCACGGCCCCTTGGCTTACGGTATTGCGATTTAATTGATGGTTCCGTTAAGGTGCATGGTTCCTATTCTGTAGAGGACACCTTTATTAGCCTCTGCATTATCTTTAGCATTCAAAATTCGAAGGACGTGTAAAATTCTATAAGTTCTAAGCTTGTTGAGGAGGAGATGGATTTTCGCCAGCATTTGTTGGATCTGGGCATTCTTAACGCTCTTATGTCTTATAAGGACTTGAATTATTAACTGGGAGTCACCAATTATGACCAAGTCCTGGATATTGTGCTTGATAGATTGGTGGAGACCTTGCTAGAGGGCCAGTGCTTCTACTCTATTGTTAGTTTCTATTCCTAGTCCCCAAGAAAAGATGAAATTCAGGTTCCCACCAGGGTCTACCAAGACCCCTCCTACCCCTGCTAAGATAGGGTTTCCCTTGGAGGCCCCATCAAAGAATAAAATATGCATTTTCTCCTTCTTCTGCCAATCCTCAAAGTCTCTCTCCTCCATTCTGATTTCCCATTCTTCCTTATGGGGGTTGTTGTTGGTTTGCTGCTATTGATCTTGGATGTTGAAACGGTCAATCCAATGTTTTTTTTCCTTCTCTAATGGCCTGGAGTTATTAGACTTACAGAAGCATGGGGCACTTTCCCCAAAAAGGGCCTTTATCTTGGTTACAACGTGAGCAGGGCTTCTTTTGGTCTCCGTAAAAATCCTGTTATTTCTTTCTAGCCGTATTTTCCAGAGCACGAATTTGGGGATAGTACTCCAGAGGTTGTAAATTTGACCATTTTTTGTTGTTTGGAAGGGACAAAGAGAGTTCCAATTGTGGAGTAGGCTACTGGCCCCTTGAGGGAGCTCAGAAGGAGTAGGAAGCCCCAGGGTCAGCCTCCAAACCTCCTTAGAATAAGTGTAGCTTAGGAGAAAATGGTATGTTGTTTCTTCTTCTTGAGTACAAAGGAGACATCTATGGGGGCCTTCCCAACCTCTTCTTATATATTCTCCTGTGAGGATTCCTCTGTGTGCCAGGGTCCAAACGAACAAATCTATTTTAGGGATGGATTTGTATGTCCAGATTGCTTTCTAGATTGTGGGTTCATGGGAGACATGGGGGACTATTTTTGTGTGATGGTACCCTGTTGCCATAGAGGAAACTCCGGAAGAGACTCCCCAACCTCTTTTGTCTTTTTTCCTTTCCTTTAATTGGGATTTCCCCTTCAAAGAGAGAGTCAAATTTTTCCATTCTTCTTTTAAATCTGGAGGCTTGTTTGCTGCTTCCCACCTTAGCCAAGTTTTGTTCTCATCATTACCCCAAACTGAGATGTCCCATATCATTCTTAGGTTCTAAGTTTTCATCCATTCTTTGAGTCATCTAAGATCCTGATTCGATCCTAGAGGTGGGTCTCCCATGATTGAGTCTTCCCAAATGTTTATTTATTTTCCATTCCCTGGTATCCAAGTGAGATTTAGTCTGAAGTGATCCAACGCCTTCTGGAAAAGGGAGAAAATCGGAGACCCTTTCTCCACCAAAGCTGGATGATCGGGGCACTTTTTCCTTGGACCTCAGAAGTATTTCTTTAGAGAACTCTTTTTCTCCAGGATGATTTCCCCGTGATTAAATGCCAGAGAATATTCGCTCCTAAGGCTATATTTTGAACATGCATATTTTTAAAATGGAGGCCACCTTCTAAGAAAGGTTTGGCTACTTTTTCCAAGCTTATTAGATTTAACTTTCTTCTTTTGTTGTTTCCTCCTTCCTGGGGAAATCTTCTGAACAACGCTTCAATTTTTTGTATTATTGTGACCGGTGCTAGTAATAAGGAGATTTGATAGATTGGAATGCTTGCTAGTACTGTTTTTATGAGGACCAATTTACCTACTAGATTAACCCATCTTACTCCCCAGGAATTTATTTTATTTTTTAACTTTTCTATCAACGGGTTCTAGTTAGAGGCCAAAGGTTTGGTTTTGAAAATTGGGACTCCTAGATAATGAAAATCATCCCATGCCATGCAACCTTCCATCCCCAAGACTCTAGATATTTCCAAAATTTCCCTTGGAGTAATGGTCCAGCCATAGATCTTGTTTTTGGGCAAGATTATCACGCTACCAGAGACTTCTATGTAGCTATCTAGATCTTTTTTGAATTTCTTTGTTGTCTGCACATTCTCCCCTCCCAACAGCAATGTGTCATCTACAAATTGGGCATGGTTGATGTCTTTAACTCCTGGGGCTAGCCTTAGGCCGAGAAGATTGTTGTGTGTATGGATGTGGTCCAATTGGAAGCTCAGAACCGAGGCCTGGATTGCATAAAGAAGAGGAGAGAGAGGGCAGCCTTGATGGAGACCTCTCGTGGCTTGAAAGAATCTGGTTGCTTGACCGTTCACTAAAGGTGCTATCCAAGGGGAACTGATACAATATTTTATCCAACTTATAAGGGCTGGGGCGAAGCCGAAATTTTCCATGACCTTGAAAAGAAAATTGTGTCTTACTCTATCAAAAGCATTAGCAGCATCTATCTTAATTATCATACCTTTGTCATTTCGGCGAATGCTAGAGTGCAGGGATTCTTGAACTAAAATGATGTTGTCCACTATATGTCTGCCTTTTACAAAACCACCTTGGTTCTCCGGAATGATGCCTGGGAGGATATTTTTAATTCTGTTGGCTATCACTTTGGTGAGGATCTTGTAGCTATTGTTGCAAAGTGAGATTGGGTGGAATCTTCCAAAGTTGATTGCCCCTTTTTCTTTCGGAATAAGAGATAGGAAAGATGAATTGGTTCCTCCTCCTAACTTACTACACTTCTAGGATTTCTGGATCATCTTTGTCAGGTCTGATTTGATTATGTCCCAGCTACTCTGACAGAATCTAGTGGTGAATCTGTATGGCCCTGTGGCTTTATCTGGGTTCATTTGGTCCAACACCTCTTTTATTTCTTGCTGATGAACTGCTCTGGTTAACTTGTTGTTCACATCCTCCTGAATGAGGGTCGGGACCAAAGAGAGGGGGAAGTCTTTGGGGTTTATGGTAGAAATATGTGTTTCTAAGTAGAGGGTTTCAAAGGCATCAACCACAGCCTCTTTTATGCCCTCAAAGTTTGTTATTGTCTGATTTTGGACCTAAATTTCTAAAACTTTCTTAAATTGATTTCTGGCCTCAGCTTGTTTGTGGAAATAGCTGGTATTTTTATCTCCTGCTTCTAGCCAGAGGCATCGCAACTTCTGATGCCAAAAGTTTTCTTCCTCTCTGCATGCTTGATTCCATTTCCTCTGGAGCTTCTCTTCTTGCTGCAGAACTTCCTGGGTGATATTACTTTCTTCCAATTCCATTTGGTGTGTCTCCAATTGTTTTTGTGATTCTTGTCATTTTGCTATGGGACTTGAGTGGGTTTTGGCCCAAGATTTTAGTGCTACCTTTAGTCTTCTGAGCCTTTCTTCCCAAACAAAGAAGGTTGAGCTTCTGATCTGTTCATTCCAAATTTTGGTGACCAGGTTCTGGTAGCCGTCGATTTGTATCCATGATGGACTAAATCTAAAGGGGATTGGTTCGAGATTTTTGTCAGATGTGATTTCCAGCAGGATTGGTTTATGATCTGACACACTATGTGGGAGGATTGAGGAGGTGAGATTTAGGTCCAGAAGAAATAAGGAGATTTGAACTAAGAACTTGTCTAGCCTTACTGTGATGTGCCCCAGGCCTACCCTCTTATTCGACCAAGTGTAATTACCTTTAGTTGGTTTGACATATTCCAGCTCCCATTCTGACATAATATCTTTGACCCATTCTCTCGTTGGATCTCACACTATGGAGCCCCCTTTTTTTCTCGATTGCGGATAAGGTTGTTAGAATATAGAAGATGGTGTGATCATTTTACCATTGATGATACCCTCGTCACCCAACCTTAACCTTGACTGATAATTACTCCGGAATCAAACCCCAGGCTAGATAGCCAAACAAGGTGTAGTGCATCTTCCTCCAAGGATAGCGCACCAACAATAGTTGATCAGATAGTCCAAACCCTAGCCAAGAAATATTCAAGCCAATACTAAAAACTTGTTGTTGTTGTAGCTGCACCTCTCCTCCACACATCTGCACCAAACTGGGAACTGTAGTGCACACCAAACTAGGAACTGCAATTCTGAGAGATGTTGTCAAATGAGAATCGGCGCCCTGTATTTATACTAGTTCTACCAGATTTGCTGGGGCTGACTTCTCCTTCTAGATATGTGTCTGTTCAATATATTATTATTATTTCTGGCCGAATTCTTCTCTTGGAGGATGATAACCTAATATAAATTATCTTCTTGAGCCGACAAGGCTTCTAGGGTTATTAGCCAACTCATTAGGATTTTCTCTTGATTTCCAGAGTCTTCTATTCTCGTCAAGTTCACACGTGGAGGTAAATACCTCCCACAGCTACCATAATATTAACACTCCCTCCTAGCTAGGGAGGTATTACAGGTAATGGACTTGAGCACAAAACATACCATTTACCCGGTAGCATCAATATAAGACTATTTCATGACTAGATCATGAGCATCACCATCACCATCAGTTGCATCATCTCTCGAAACCATACTTCATTTGAGTAATTAGACATGATGTTGGATAAGTCACTCACACCATAGAGTGATACAAGAGCCACTCTTATAATCTAGAGGAGTAAATGCTCTGAACCAATTTCCATCTAGAAAATCTTTGTTCATCATTCGTCGGAATGGTGATTATTTTCAATAAACTGTTGATAGTCTTCAAGGAAGTTAGAACAAAAATTAGAACACAACTGTGTCTATCCATAGTAGTACATAACTACAATCTAATGGTTTACTACCACACCAAGTAACACACAAGTACTTGATCAGCAACGTATAGTCACCACAGTAGTCTTCATCTACTGTCATGCAGTTCACAACAAACATCTGATAGCAACCTGCATAGAAACAATGTTATGATATATACTGAATTATTTGGGCCAATCTTTCACTCACATATGTGATTTCTGAAAGAATGTCTGCCTCACGAATAGTGGAACATATCCACCATAGTAGTCTATCTCTACTATCTTCATAACAAACATCTGATAGAAACCTACACATAAACAATGTTATGATATAAATTGATTTGTCTGGGCCAATCTTTCACTCACATCTGTGAGCTCTGAAAGAATATCTGCCTCAAAATAGTGGAACATTTCCACCACAGTAGTATATCTCTATTGTCTGGAGACAGGTAGTCTCCATAAAAATCATTTGATGCCATCCTGCACAGCAAATATTGTTAAAAATAAACTGAATCTTCTGGGCCAATCTTTCACTCACATTTGTGAGATTTGAAAGAATATTTTCCCTCATCAACAATGGGCTATCTTCCCTATTCTTCTCAAACAAGGAAGAAGGATTGTTTCTGATTTTTGAGCATGGACAATTCCCCACCCTGGGCCATTCTTCCTACACTAATCAAAGTGCACCCTGGACAAAATGTATAAACCCTAAGGAATGTCTAAGTCTGGACCATTCCTCACCCTAGGCCATTCCTCCTTCACTAATCAAAGTGTGCCCTGGAGAGAATGTATAAACCCTAAGGAATGTCTGTCCTGGACCATTCCCCACCCTAGGCCATTCCTCCTACACTAAAAGTGTTCCCTGGAGAAAATGTATAACCCTGAGGAATGTCTATCCCTGATTGTTGAGCCTAGACCATTCCCCACCTTGGGCCATTCCTCCTACACTAATCAAAGTGCACCCTGGAGAGAATGTATAAAACCTAAGGAATGACTATCCGAACCATTTCCTCTGTTAACCACAAGAGGAAAAGACTGTCCTGCATCAACCTCCAAAATGGACCATTCCTCATGTTAACCACAATGAGAAATCGTTGTCCGGTGAGGCGGGCCAGTCTTCTTGAGTAACCCTCAAGAAGAGAGACTACCCTAGACCACTCCCCGTGTTAACCACAATGGGAAGTTGTTGTCTATGATACATCAACAATCAGACTACTTACCATGTTAACCACAATGGAAAGTCACTGTCCGTCAGAAATCTCAATCCACTTTCTGAACAGAAAAGCATCTGTCCAAGATGGACTATTTTTCAATTTGAAGAATGAATGTTTTCAGTGCTCCCTCCTAACTTGGAGAGTTATTTCTTCATTTTTCCAATAAGTAGGAAGTTGTTTCCACGAGCTCTAGCTTGAGTATGAAAACTCTTTCATCTTGGATAGAAGTTTTACCAAAATGTCTTCTTATCTGCTCATCTGTGGAGATATGTATTGGAGAACCATTTTCTCCTTTCTATACTTCATCATGGATAATGTAATGCTTGATTTAAAATGTACTTTAGTCTGGAACACTATGAAAGATTTATGTAGATCTGAACAATAGAGTATATCATAGTTGGAAAGTTGGAACATATCTATGTGGCACTTCTTCTGTCATCATGAGATCTGATCTACTAAGTAGTCATCTTTATAGGAAATCTTCACCACGCTTCTGTTGTGCACTAGAGGTTCTCCACCAAGTTATCTTCTTCTATATGCATACAAGAATCTCTTTCTGGTATGCCTCAAGGTCTTGAGATCCTCTTCATACGCTCTTTATTCAATTTCTCTGGAGAAAATTCTTTGTATTCATATAGAGGGAGCCTATTATATGCACTCGTATGTTCCTTTTCTTCGGAAATCGATGCTTCGTGTTTCTCCTTCCTTTTCTTTATCTCGAGACACTAATTCTTGTAGTGACTGTACTTTTGACTGTTGAAGCATTGTACTTTTGAAATGTCTTTCTATTGATTTGGCTTCCTCCTTGAATAAAAATTCCTTTTGTTCCTGAAGTTCTTGAATCTTGTTGTAAAGGCTTGATCATCATACTTATTTTGGGGTTTCTCTTTTGCATTGATCCTTGATTCTTCTTGAGCACAGCAAGTCCAAAGTTCTTCAAATGTCGGGTACTCCTTCCTTCTGTTCATGCTTGCGGAAAATGCATCACATGTCTTGGGAAGACCATTGAGTACTATGTTCACCAATTCCTTCTCTGAAGTGATCTCTTCAATAGCTTGTAGTTGATCTCTTAACAAGGATATTCTTACAAAGTATGATGTTATGTTGTCATCATCATTCATCTTCATGTCACGAAGCACATTCTTCAGACTCATAACTTGTCCAATGTTTCTAACTGAGAAAAGATTTGTTAGGGCATTGTACATCTTCTTCGATGAGTCAAGATGGGAGATGTAGGATATCAAGTGGTATTTTATAGAATCCACTATGATACTCATGGCATTGATGTCAACATCTTTGAACTTCTCCATAGCTGTAATGTTATGCGGTTCCTTCTCTTCTCCTTCTTCAAACTTTGGCTTCACGATCTTTCCTTTCACGATATCCAACACTTTATTCTTGGCAAGGATGAGGTCAATCCTTGTATTCCATGCTCTGAAGTTAGAGGCTCCATCTAACTTGTTCTCAGACTTCATAGAGTTTGTCATGGCTGGTTGACTTGGTCAAACCCTAGATTTGACCAGAAATCCAAAATTCATGTCTTTCCCTTATAAGAGCTCTAGGAGATGTGCTAGGCTAGGGCACATTGATCTGTCTGAATATTAGGTCAATCCATTCACTTAAGGTGCCTCAACAAGAGGATTAGGGTTTCTGTAACTGCTCCTGCTAGTAACCCTAGTGTCACTGTCTTAGGAGTTGCTTCTGCCAGTAACCCTAGCGTCAATTCCTCAATGAGCTCAATATATTAGAGGCTATGTTTCCTTCCATTGTTTAGACTGAATGAAGGAGGTAGTGGGCCCATAACCTGTTATAATATAGAAGATGGTGTGCTCATTTTAACATTGACGATACCCTCGTCACCCAACCATAGGCCGAAGCCACCCTCCGAGCATCTTAACCTTGACTGAGAATTACTTCGGAAGCAAACCCTAGGCTAGATAGCCAAACAAGGTGTAGCACATCTTCCTCCAAGGATATCACACCAACAATAGTTGATCAGATAGTCCAAACCCTAGCCAAGAGATATTCAAGCCAATACTAAAAACTTGTTTCTATTGCAGCTGCACCTGCATCTCTTCTCCACACGTGCGCACCAAACTGGGAACTACAGTGCGCACCAAATTGGTAACTGCAATGCACACCAAACTGGGAACTGCAATTCTGAGAGATGTTGTCAAATGAGAATGGGCATCCTGTATTTATACTGGTTCTGCCAGATTTGTTGGGGTCGAATTCTCCTTCTGTATATGTGTTTGTTCAGTATATTATTATTATTTTTGGTTGAATTCTTCTCTTGGAGGATGATAACCTAATATAAATTATCTTCTTGAGCCGACAAGGCTTCTAGGGTTATTAGCCAACTCATTAGGGTTTTCTCTTGCTTTCTGGAGTCTTCTATTCTCGTCAGGTTCACACGTGGAGGTAAATACCTCCCACAACTACCATAATATTAACAAAGGTTACATTTAGATCCCCCCCCTATGATGATATTGTCTATATCGTTTGAGAGCAAGTGTTCCTTCAAGGTATCCCAACAATCTTTTTTTCTTCTAAAAGGACTGGAACGTAAAGGTTAAAGAGGCTTACATGTTGTCCCATTTCTTTGTGAAGAAGGTTGGAGTAGATCCAATGTGTGATGGTTTCAAAGTTGATTAGATCAAACTTCAGGGCATTCCAGATAGTGTCGATACCTCCTGAGGCACCTCTTGCACTTGTTGCTATTCCTTGACTGAAATTCCAAATTTCTTTTGTTCTATTGAGGAAGTTTTTCTCTTCCATCTTGGTCTCCTGGAGTAGAAGGATCTAGGTTTTGGAATTTCTGATGATGTCTTGGAGCTCCTCTTCCTTTACTTTGTTGTTGAAACCTCTACAATTCCAGGAGGTTAGCTTCATGGCTTACCTGGGGGGGGGAGTTTGGTCTCCTTGCAGAGCCCTAGAGTGCTTTCTCGTATGTCTTATATTGATCAATTGTCTTATTTTTGGTTGCGAACCACTTAGGACATATTTGTATGTCTCCCAATCTCTTTCTTCTTTTTTGGAATTCCTTCCCCTACCGGATTTCTTTGGGGTTAGAATAGTGTTGCTTGCTCCCTCGTAGTCGCTATCAGATGAGACCTCTCCTTCCTCTGTTTCCAGCCTAGTATTCTTTCCTGTCGTGTACTTCCTCTACTCTTCTTTTGGTTCTGGCGTTGGCCCTTCCCTTGTTCCTTGTGGCAATTTCCCTTGCATGTCCTCTACTAACAAATCTTCCTGTGGGTTTTCTCCTGCTTTTTCTATTGCATGGCCCTTGTCTAGGTTTCTTGGGCTATTTTCCACCATTGCTATTGATTGAGTTTCATTTTCTGTGGGTTATGTTGGTGTTGTCTTTTCATTCCTTGGACCTTTTGTTCTTGTTGCAGTTTTCCCTTTCCTTGGTTGTTGCCAACCTTCTCCATTTTCCTTTTCCTTGTTTGGGTTCTTGGGGCAGTTCCATTGAAAGTGGCCATATTCGTGGCAGCCCCTACATTTGAACGATAGCTGCTCATAATCGAGTTTCTGGTAATGATGCCATTCTCCAACTTTTAAATTGATTGCTTCTAGAAATCCCACTTCTAAGTCCACTTATACACATATGCGCACAGGAGTACTGATCTTTGGGGTCTGCCTTATAAATATATTGACCTAGTCCATTTCCGATTGTCTGGAGCGAAGTAGGGTTCTAGCAGTGGATCAAGAGATTTGGGAGCCTGACCCAGACTGGGAAATCCTTTGGAACTTCAACTATCGAATCAAAGCTTGGCATCCATCGGTTTAGATACAGTCCTTGAGTTCCCATAAAATACGGTCCATTTCTGAAGATGAGGTCTCTATCTTCCTGAGAAATAAATTCGAAGATAAAGAATCCTCTTCCTATTGCATAACAAGTTACGCTGCTTTTGATCAGTGGACGCCATTTTCTTTGGATCCAGTTGTATGTAGTTCGGGCTGACGGTGAAAGCCCCATGAATTAGCCCACCAGGCCTCGATCCGACAAAGAGACTGCTACACGCATAGGGTGGTCCGGGGGTAATTCTATCTCTGGGATTGAGTCGATTTTCTTGACAAAGCTAGGAGGTTCAGCTGCTGGAAGCTTCTTTCCTTGGGCAGCCAAAATCTTGCGAAAGGAATCTGGTGATGAGGGGTGTGTTGGCTCCCCTCCCCTGGAGGGTTCCATTGCTGCGGATCACTGGCTCAGATCGCTAGTAGTCGAGGGCGAGCCCTAGCCCTAGCTCACGAGCCTTTTCCTTGATATTTGCATCCTCTAGTGTCCTAGAGTTGTTAAGAGCTATGGTTGTGATATTTTCCTAGTTAAACATGAGGCTTTTTCTTGAATTGGGTCTCTATATCTAGGCAATGATTTTGTTATTCTACTGCATAAATGCTTGTAATGGAAATTTTGTGACTATTTTTTTTGTAAGATAACTAATTATATATTAATATGTCACAATATAAGAGTACACGAAAAACTACATGTAACCCTCCACTAGGGAAACCCGGTACAATTTAGTCCAAAAAATAATAGTATGGAAACCCATAGAGATTTGGATTGGTTTAAATATTTTGACTATTTTTTTATGGCTGAAATATCACTAGATAGATACAATACAATGTATAGGATCTATCAAAAACCCTAAACCGATGACCCAAATTAGGTTCCTTGACTGGAATTACATCACAATGGGTCGAAAAACCATTTACTGAAAAACACCAAAAAGAGGCCAAAAGTTTACCAAATAACAACCCATTGTTTTGTCAGAGGATATGCCCTTGAACCCCCAAATATATCCTACCCATTTCCCCCATTATAATGTACATTACATGGGATAAAAATGCAAATAATATAACACATACCAAGCATATGTCCTTCGGAAATAAACTATGGTAATTCCAAGCCACTTGTATAGCCTTAGCCCAAGACTTAGTAATTATTTGGCTAGGCTTCCTATTGTGGGATTTTTTTGCAGGTCACTTGGGCCTACTACACTGCCCCTCTTCCTACATGTCATTTCCATTCTTAATCCCCTCTATCTTCATCCTATTCTACTCTTTGTAAAACTAGGACTGAGACTAACCACTTGGGGATTGAGTTGGAAAGCTACCAGCACAGGGGTGCTAGATACCTTTGGTCGTTGAATGAATTTACCAAGACACGACCTAATGACCGAGTATGTGAACCAGGAAAGCATGAATTAAAATCCCCCAATTCTACTTTTTAAACAAGAATGTGAACTATGAAAATATTGAAAGTGTTATTACCTCTGTTGAGAATCTAGTGCTAGATGATAAGGAGGCATAGAGAGAATTACCCCACTATGGACACTGGAATTCTATAAAGTTAGATCAGTTGAGGGACTCTTAAATCAACTAATTTAAAGAACAAGACCATCTATAAATTCTGTCTCTACTTCATGACTATAATCCCTAAGATAAATCATGGGTACCATGAGGTACTGAGCTCCAAATAACTATCCTCCTTCATCATCCATGATAAATAATGATCCAGAGAAGCACGATACCATGAAACGATCATGAAATCTTCCCCCGTTTTCACCATCATAAAAATTTGAGAGGTTGAACTTTCATGGAGTGACCACTAAAAGAAGAAGTGGTACATGACTCCCTCACATGTTGATTATATTGCATGGATGAGCCCCATGTTGGAAATACTAAGAGGGGGGTTGCATTAGTATTATCTCCTTTTAAAGAATTAGTCATTACTTTGTTATTTTATTAATCACCACAAAGATCAACAATGGAATTGTATATAAAACCAATTATATAAATATAATTAACAGGAATTACAAGTTTTTATAAATAATAATCTGAGATGGTGAAGGACACCAATCCTTTTTAGATCACCAACCCTAGGAAGCACCAACTCCCTTGTTTTAGGGAACCAACCCTAGGAAGCACCAACTCCCTTGTATTTAGGGCACCAACCCTAGGAAGCACCAACTCCCTTGTATTTAGGGCACCAACCCTAGGAAGCACCAACTCCCTTGTTTTTAGGGCACCAACCCTAGGAAGCACCAACTCCCTTGTTTTTAGGGAACCAACCCTAGGAAGCACAAACTCCCTTTTATCCACACTTTACTAAGTAAAGGATGTGAATCCTTCCTTTCTCCTCCCTTCCACCCTCACTGCATAAGTATCATCAGTTCTTCTTCTTTGGACTTTGTTTCTACTTTTGGTCTTTGATCTAGACTACAGAGACACTTCTTCTTCATTGTTCTTTCTTGCTTATATAATCTTTCTACTAGTGTGAGCATTGAAGCATTGCGTCCCTTTGTTTGGACCATTGCACCTCTTCATTTAAATTAATAGTAATAGAATTTTTCTTTTAATTTAGAATTAATATCTCCCTCTATTTTATTCACCCATTTAACGTGGAATCTTTTCAATTTAGTAAGAGGGATTTTTCATAAATCAATCACATGTATGGATTGATTTATTTTAAGTTAATCTCGTGCCTTTTTATTTTATTCTTAAGCTTATTCTACGTCCCCTGTTATCCAACAGTTCATATTTTATATTTTTAGATTTACAATGCATTGGATGTATTTGATCACTTAATATCAATTAAGACAGAATCCAAATCCTCTTTGGTTCAAAGTTTCTCCCTAACAGAGGAAAATTCTTCCTTTGTATGTTAAATTCGCACAGATGCACTTTCAGGACCTCTATTCCATATGAACATAGGCGATGTCTAAGTGCTAATCCAAACGAGTGCTTAATCACTTATCCAGATTTACAGTCACATTTTATTTGCATGTTTGAGATGGATGGTTTTCGTTCATTTTGAGACTTCGAAGTTTCAGGACTGAGGCCATTGCAATCTTCCAACTCTTCTGGAGAAAATTATGCCAAAGGGTGTATCAACACTCCTTGCTTGATAACCTTCATATGTCCAGCAGTTGGGACTGTAGACTTAGGGATAAAGGAGATTCTGCTCTCTGGGTATTCAACTATTCTTGACTTTGGCCTTCGGTGCTTCACATAGTCTTGCTGGTAGGAGAAGCTGGATATCCCTGAAGGATGTACTCCCGTAGTGACATTTCTTGTTGATGTCACTGTTGACGTGGCACTAGCTAAGCATCTTCCACGTGTCACCCTGATTTGTGACTTTTACAGTCTTTATGTGCCACATCTACCGTGACACTTGTCACCATTTGATTGGGCCATGTGTCATATTCCTCTTTTTCCACATGTCTTACTTTGATACTTCGTGGATTTGAGAGTTTTGGTTATTGTTGAAGTGTTGAATAGATCTACCACCATATATTTTCAAATTGTCTTGATCCTATGGCCTTCATTTATTCTGGAACTATGTGGTTCAAGAGTTCTTGGTTTATCTAAGCTTTTTATCGTCGGAGTAGGTCAATGCTAGAGTTAACCACCTTCTTCCTTGGCGTGCTCGAAATATATCAATGGTTGATGAGATTTCCTAATATTCCTTGGATCCGACGATCGATGGGAATTCATGAATTCTAGGATTCACCCTTACCCATTTTAGACTCCTTTTCACTGGAGTGGTTAGCGTTGGATTTGACCGAAGTTCATGACTTGGGGGATTCATCCTTCGAGAAATTTTACCAACTCATTAGGGTTCTAGGGTTCTAGGGGATTCATCCTGTTCCTAGAGATCCAAAATTATTAAGAGCTAAATTGCACAAAATAGATCTAGGCAACGGTAATACCTTATCAATAGAAGGTGCCAAGGGGGATAAACAGATCCAGGCTATCTCTATCAGAATTATAAGTTTCTCCTTTAGTATGGGGATTTCCTAATCTTGGAAAAACTTATTCAAGTCGTGATTCCTCTTCTGAAGTACTAGACTCTGGTTCTTCTACAATGTCTTCCAAGGTAGGGTATGCATCATCCGTCTGAATGGAAGCATCTACATGCTCAACTCCTTCTTCCTCTATCATCATCTCATCTGCACAAACACCTTTTCTCGGGCTCTAGTGTGGGGGAAAATGTGTAAAGGGTGACTCAATTCCCCCTTTTAGTGGGTTGTTAGCACTAACCAATAGTCAATTAAACATGTGAGCCAGTAAGCAATAAGATGAATAAATATAGCAAACCACAAAGACTAACTAGCATCAATCTAAACAAGTAAAACACAAAGAAGTGGAACCAAACTTATCCTTCTTATTTTAATGCCCAATGGAAGAGATAAATACAATAATAAATAACCTGAATGTTTATATGAGAAAGCATGGGTTGCTCATACTCTCCTCAGGGATGGGTCCCTTTCTCTCATTTTATTAAAGTACTGACTGGAAGAGGAATAAGTGAGCTTGGGCTCACCTATGGAGGGAGATATGAACAATTGGAGAGGAAGAGGAGACAAATATCAAACTCTTAACAGTTTCTCCAACATAACCCTACTAACCTCTAGTCTTATTCTTCTTGAATGAACACCCCATGGCCTCCATTTATAGGCCATAATAGGAGCTCAAGGAAAACCATTTCAAGTGTGAATCCATTAGCTTGCCAAAGGAGCTACAATGATGAAGATAATGACCTTTGGAAACCATTGTACTTACCCATAATTGATCTTTGGGCCAAGTCAACCTTGCACCAAACTTCTAGGATGCCAAAGTACTGTCAAGGAAGAGGGGAAATCCTAAGAAGAGATACCTAAATAGGGGTGCCTTTGAGGACTTCCACCTTGCGCTCACTACTAATAGGGGTGTCGTGGAAAGCATTCTCGCTACTTTTTCCACCTCACCCATCGGATGGATGAGAAACTTCGTTCCTTTCATTAGGGAATTTCCCATATTGATAGGCCACATTCGTGTTATCTCTTTATCATCTCCCAATGCCACCTTTTATTTCTTCATTTTCCATCTGAGTAAGCTATCCATACCATCATAGATCTTTGTCCTGCCTGAAGCAAACCCAACCAGAACAAAGCAAAGGTTAAGGTTAAGGCTCTCTATCCCGAAAAAAACCAACATGATAATATTTCTAAAGAGTGACGCATCAAGGACAAAGGGGGGTAATGAACAATATGAAAATGATGGATAGTCATGATATATAGTAGCACAGAGGATAGCAAATATGAAATAGAAAGGTGCTCTATCTAGCTAGCCTCTGTTGTGAACTACATCTTTCCTCCCATACATAGTAGTAGTAGTAATAGTCAGATGAGGGAAAAGGTGAAATGTGATTCTTAAGCTTAACTCCGTAATATTTCTAAGGCATGCATAGGAAATAGAAGGATAGGAATTATCCTTAGCTACTTTAGATAAGTGATCCAGTTTATATAGATCAAGTCATCCATCCAGAACTCTCCCCCTATCTTGATCTTATCACCATTCGACACTGGGCTTAAAGCTCATCTTCTCTTCATCAACCATAAAGGCTCTGTAATGCAGTAGAAAACACATATTCATGCTAACCAATAAATACCAACACACCATGACCCTTCAATTCAATCTTCCTCTATCTTTTCACTTAAGGAATCAAGGAACTACATAACAACTTATGGAGTAGGAATACGATAGGAAATAGGATTTAGAATATAGGTATTAATATATTTAGGAATTAGAATATAATATATCTAGATTAGAGTCTTTATAGATAGGAAATATAGATTAGATAGATAGGATATATAAATTATAGTATTGATAGAAAGGATAGAGGAATAAATGGATAAAAGTAAGAGTCTGTAAGAAATAGTAGGGATTAGATTAGGACTTATGAGAGAGTTGTGTATTGGGTATTCAGGAAGTATGAGTAAGAGTAGGATTAGATATTCTTATGAAGGGATTAGAAAGGATTATTTGATAAAGAGAGTCTTATGAGGTAACTCTAATAACATCATGTACTCATTCTGAATTCTACCATTTCACTTTAAAAATAGAAGCTAGGGGTTGATCCCCCTTATACATACCCCCTTTATTACCTTGTATAAACAGATTGTAGATAAGTTGGAATTCTTTATGGTTTCTATGGCCTTTACTTGTTTTTCGGGGTTATGTTCTGCTCTCTCTTCGTCTTCTCCCGGTTCCGTCTTCCTATATAGTTCCCTTTACTTTACAAATAGATAGCTTATAGGGCAGATTCAGATGGATGGTAGACAAAATATCTCATTCCCTGCCGATTTAATCTTTATATAGTGAGTTGGGTAAAGATCTCATATTGACCGACACCAAAAAGCATTGTATATAGAGATACTTCACCCACTCGCAGAACTAAGAATCCATCTAACATCAAACTGAATGCCACTCATCTCATCATCAAGAAAAGGTCTTCACAGTTAGACGTATACTGAGGAGTTCCCATTTGATCCCTTCACATTAATCACATCCACGCCTAACACCAAGGCTGCTAACACAAGGAAATTACGTATTAATGTTTATTCTATGATGCTCCCTCGCCAATTTATGATGTAATTTCAATAGGTAAATTCATGAGGTTATGTCACTGATGATATCATTTCAATAGTCTATTCTCATACTCATAATATATATTTATCAAATGATGTGGTACTTCCCCGAGCTGATAGGCGACCCGACCCGTTTAACATAAGGTTACCCCGTCTTCCATGGGTGTCATGTGGCACTTACAGACCCTTTAGCTATCAGCGAGGTGGGAACTAAATGTATGGCCCACCCAAAACACAATCCAATGCCCACTTTACCCGTAGCCACGTACTAAATATTTCCCCGTAGAATTGACTCTTTCTTAGTGACTTTGTGGAGTATGAGAAAACAGAGCACACTGCCTTTCCAACTAGTTAAATCACAGATGTATCGGAAGGGGATGAAGCTTTCGCCGCTGCTCTTCACCCTTTGGATCAAATTACACACCAGAGGAGGAGATCAAACGTTTCGAATCTGTTTTACATGTAAAACACCTACATCAAGCAGACCCTACACAAGATTCTGTATCACTCATCCCGTTCACTTGGTGTGGGGTTGGCATTTTTGCTCATTCCTGTTATTGATTGATATTGACATTCTGTTTGATATTGACATTTAGTAGGAGATTCTCATCCAAAGACCGCCAACACCACCTAATCGTTTCCTGACGGGTTCACTCACATACTATTACCATATGGAGATCGATCACTTCTGATGAACTGATACGCATAGTGAGATATAGCATGATTCCTCAGAGGAAGATGATAAGTCAACACTAACTAATGTAACCAACTTCGATGCTTTAACTTTTTCTGACCGACAATTCTCCTCCAAAGGGATCTAAGAGGCCACCCAACCTACGCCTCCCGTGAACATTGGAACATATCCAAGAGCTTACTCTGATTTCGACCCAGCCAATGCTGATAAACTCAGTTCAGTATGGTTCTGCACCTGGTAAGGGTCGTAAAGTGCTCCCATTAAGGGATTTTGCATGTTCATAGCATTCAATAATTGGTTATTTATATTTGTGAGTTCAACATGATTAAATATCTGAGAAACAATGTAATTTTCACACTTCGATCGTTCAATTGGTTCAATTTCTCATTTGATTCCCTCGGGGAATTCACATATTTCTCTATGTATGATGCACCCTCACATCAGGCTCTTCATCTCAATAAGAAATTGGACAAGAGACTGACCCATTCCCAGGAAAGCAAATGCAACAATGAAAACTATTGTCAACCATTCTAGTTTCATCCCAATCCCACTTTATTTTTCCCGCATAAACTTTATTATCTCAAGAGTCACCCCGAATCCTTGTATCGATTTCTGGTCACTTCCCTTCCTTCATGGGATCCTTATAATAGAAGCCTAGATGGTAGTCAATTTCACCCTCCTTGCAGTAGGAGTTGTGATTACCTATATGGGGTCCAATCCTTGGGTCAGGTTAAGGTGGAAATTGATCTGAAACCCCGTGGTTGCGGTGAGCCCCAGTCCCCTTGTAGTAGGGTACCTAAATCCCAAGGTGGAAGCATTCTGAGCTTCATTGTTCCAAATATTCAAGGTGGTGGTTAATTACCGTTACCTTGGAGTCTAAGCCTATATGGTGAGAGTAGTGGTATAGGTATGGTGAGTATTTTCCCGAGAAATCCCCAAAAAGTGAGCCCGAGTAGTAATGTTGGTGGAAGGAAACGAGTCCTCCATAGCATTTGTAGTCTCTTCTATTAGGTGGTAGTGACCTATCTTGTATATTTGGGGTGGTTCCTGCTATGATCTTAGTCTATCCTTGTCCTTCCCTCAATATTTTTTATGTGACCTATGGTACCAATCAGATTAGTCCAACGGCCTTATTGGGTTCTATGCATAAGCTTATGGTAACTAATAGAAGTTGTAATCTGATTCATTGATGAATATATCATTTGGTTTTTGGGGCTCTCCTACACAACTATGTTGTACGACTTTATCTGTGCAACTATGTATTATTTCCCACCATTAATTTCATGCGATTTTGGAGCAAATATAATGAAATGGATGGGATTTGCAGAAAACGGGTTCATGGGCTCCGAGGTATCTCATTTGCAAATCATCTCCGTAAATCTGCGAAAAGGCATTGCTTAGCTATGAGGGGAAGTTGCACTACTTTTTGTGTGTAGGACAACGAATATAATGAAATGCATGTGATTTTCACAAAAAGGCACCCTTAGCTGATCTCTGTTGATTTTCTCTTAGATTCCCCATCAAATGTAAGGTGCTAGTACTTGGTGGAACACATATCAAATTCTCCAAAAATTGCATAATGATGCAGGAGCATCTCCAACATCAAGCGAGCCAGTGTGGAAGCGAAGGACAGCTGGACAAGCCAGCACAATTTTTGAATTTCTCTTGGAATTGATGCACAAACATAAATGTGGCAATTTAATGAAGCGCACTTGTATAATGTAAATGGACCTTGAGCGATTAGCTCTCATCCTTAGCAGATATAAGGAATTTAAAGTAGTTAATGCAAGTAGGTAGAATTCAATTCTAGATTAGACAGTTTTAGGGTGCAAGAGGGAAACGAGATATAGACACCCTCATTGTGTATTGTAAAATAAGATCAGAAAGCATAATTGAAGAGCATAGAGGAGAAGCAAAGAGCTGTGTAAGAACACCCATGTACAGATATTTGGATTAATAGAAAGAGTTTTATTCAAATGCATGGTTTCGTGTTTGTTCTCTATGTATTTGTGTTGAATGATATGCTCATGAATGTTTGCTTCCTGTTATGCATTTGCTTTATATGTTGTGTATATGATTTCATGTTTGAGTTTGAAGTCTGAAATGAAGTAGCAATGAGTTTCAATTGTTTCTCTACCTGAGCCAGAGTTCCTGCAAGGAGTGCAGTTGAAGTGTCTGCAAGGAGTGCGTTGATAAAGGACTCAGGTAGTTTAACTTTTGTTCTCTTCCACGCAGAAGTGAAATTGAGCACAGGAGCCGTGCAAGGAGTGCGCAGGCCAAGTTAAGTCTTAGGGTAGCGAACCTGAGCAAAGTATTGAAAGACTGTTGTTGCAGGTGTGTGCAGGGTCAAAGGAATTTCAACACTTAGGAGTGTTTGAAATTCTACCATAAGGAGTGCGTGCAAGGGGTTTTCTAGAAGACGCAGAAGTGTGAAAAAGCTCAGGAAGGATAAGGCCTTCAAAACTGTTGAAGGACAGTGCAGAAAACTTGTACCGTGAAGAATTAAGAAGGCGTCGCAGGTTTGCGTGAGGGTGGACTAGTTTTCATGGAGGGACACTTGGTTCATTTTGCAGAAATCATCAGGAAGGACGGACGATTGGAATTATCTGAGGAGAGTTTGCGAATTTCCATGAAGCCGTTAGATCTCACAGAGGAGAAGGGGAGATACGGTGAGTATTCTCGAGAGGTTCAAATATTAGGAGGGGCAGGACCGTAGATCCGAACCATAAGGGTCGTCGGATTTACACAAGGATTCTATATCGGGGTTTCATGGGTGGAAGTCCCGTAAACATTGCAACGGGAATCGTGAAATCACGAAATGCGATATCCCGAAAACCAAGAGGATTTGTGTGGGGCCATGGAGGAGTCAGCGAGTGGATAGGTGGCACATCATTTTAGAGTTTCGTGGAAACTAAAGTTCTGAAAACATTGCATTAGGATTCGCGATATTGCAAAGTCCGAAACGTTGATGAGGTGAATGGCGTTGAAAGGTCAACTCGCGAGTGCATCGGAGTTTCAGCAAATCGGGATTCGGGAGTCGGAGAGACAAGGTTGTTTGACATTGTGATCACCGAAATCGCGATAGGGAAAACTCCGATAGGAAAATGTCAGCGTTGACAAGTTATCGAGTTTCGGGGATTCAAGAGACCAACGCCTAACCACTAGATTCTCAAAGTCACAAAGTCCGATCTCCCAAGTGTAAAGAGGGGATCTCGTGAAGAGCTTGTTGTGGGTGAAAATTTCCCGATAGGGAAATAGAAAGATCCGTTAGAGTTCTTCGGGCTGTGTGAAAGGAAAGATCCTGTGAGCACGCGAATCTTCTGACCTGCAGGTTGAAAGGTTAAGGGGGGTGTGCATCAAGTGGTATCAGAGCACAGAAAGGTTATTTTCTTTCTATAGCAGAGGAAAGAAAATTCACCATGCCACCAAGGAGAAGGGACATGCAGACACCCGATCCACCGGAGGAGAGGGAAATGCCGAGAAGAAGAGGCAGGAAGATGACAGATCCAGCCATGGAGAGAGAGATGTGTGATCTACGAGCTAGACTTGAAGATATGGAGACAGCACAAAGACGCGCAGTCAGTGCGGGGGATCTTAGTGATTCCGAGAGTGAAGTTGAGGCTGAACGTGAAGAAGAAGTTGCAGCCGAAGATGCATCAAATGAACATTTGATTAGAGCTATTGCAAGGATGAATGCAAGAGCGAAGATGGACATTCCAGTTCATGAGGGAAACTTGGATGCAGAGGAGCTTCTAGACTGGATTAGAGCTCTAGACACATACTTTGACTATGAAGATGTCGAAGAGGACAAGAAATTCAAGCATGTTGTCACAAGATTGAAAGGACATGCAACATTGTGGTGGGATGAACTACAAGATGACAGACGTTGCAAAGGCAAGTAGAAGATCAAAAGCTAGGATAGAATGATCACGAAGATGAAGGTAAAATTCATCCCCAGGGATTATCAAATTACTCTGTTCAGGAGGATGCAGAACCTGAGACAGAAGCTGATGACAGTGAAAGAATACACTGAGGAATTCTACAAATTGAACATCAAGGCAGGTCATCGGGAGAGTGATGATGAAAAAGTTGCCAGATACATGAATGGCATGAGATATGATATCAAGGACGAGATGAGCATGGTAACCATCTGAATGGTGGAAGATGCTTATCAGATGGCTCTGAAGGAGGAAAAGAAGCTGAGCCGAAAGCAGAGTCAAAGAGGTCGAGGCAGAAGTCAGCCCAGAGGCAAATCAGTTGCCCAGGACAAATATCAGAAGCCCAAAGAAAACTGGAAGAAACCTCAGACTCGAACTGAGAGAGGTGGAACCTCACGGAGAGGACAACATACTGAGTAGAGAGGAGATTATGCCGACAACAACACTTTTCCTCGTACTAGAGGCAGAGGAAGAGGAAGAGGTGGAGTAATAACATGCTTCACATGTTGGAAGAATGGGCACAAGTTGTATGAGTGTCTAGACAAGAAGAAAGAAAGTGGAGAAGCTCACATCACCGAGGGACAGAGGCGGGATGTTGAGGCCGAAGACACTGAAGGTGGAAGATCGTTGATGATGCGGAAAGTTCTTTTGATGCCCGAGAAGGAGATGGAGAGTTCAGTCCAAAGGACCAAACTTTTCAGGACTGCTTGCAAGACCAAGGACAGGGTGTGCAAGGTCATTGTAGACAGTGGTAGCACAGATAATCTCGTTTCTACGGAGATGGTAGAGAAGCTGGAGCTGGAGACGACTAATCATCCAAGCCCATACAGAGTTTCGTGGCTACAGAAAGGACAACAGGTAACTGTCACTAAACAATGTTTAGTTGAATTCAAGATAGGAGGATATAATGATAAGATATTATGTGATGTCATTCTTATGGATGTTTTTCATCTACTGTTGGGTAGACCATGGCAATATGACAGAAATGTGATTCATGATGGGAAAATGAACACATACACCCTAGAGAAGAATGGGAGGACACACATGTTGCTTCCAATCAAGGATAAGGAGGTGAAGCCGGAAGTAAGCAACATGATACTTCTCATGAGTGGGAAGGAACTCCTTAATGAGGTTAAGAAGAAAGAGGATCCACAGTTTATTGTGGTCAAAAAGCCAAGAATGTTTTTGACCAACACAAGGGTGGATGATTTACCAGAAGAAGTTCAGGAACTGCTGGAAGAGTTCATTGATATAGTAGTGGACGAACTACCTCGTTCGTTGCCACAGATTAGGAGTGTGAGTCATCATATTGATCTCATACCAGGAGCCAGTTTGCCAAACAAAGTTGCGTATAGATTGACGCTGCAAGAAAATGAAGAGGTTAAAAGGCAAGTCCAGGAGTTGTTGGACAAAGGGTTAGTCAGAGAAAGCTTGAGTCCATGTGTTGTTCCAACAGTACTCAGTCCGAAGAAATATGGAGGCTGGAGGATGTGTACTGACTCGAGGGAAATTAACAAAATAAACATCAGGTACATGTTTCCATTGCCGAGGATGCATGATCTGATGGATTGCTTGAGTGGAGCAAAGTATTTTTCAAAGATTAATTTGAAAAGCGGTTATCATCAAATCCGCATGAGAGAAGGTGATGAGTGGAAGACAACATTCAAAACTAATGAAGGGTTGTATGAACGGCTTGTTATGCCATTTGGCTTAACAAATGCGCCAAGTACTTTCATGAGATTGATGAACGAAGTCCTGAGGGAGTTCATCGGAAAATTTGTCATTGTGTATTTGGATGACATATTGGTTTTCAGTAAAACAGTGGCAGAGCATCTGAAGCATTTGGCTACAGTAATGTAGATATTGCAGCAGGAGAAGTTGTTGATAAACATGAAGAAATCCTCATTCATGAAGACAGAGCTCATTTACTTGGGGTTTTTTATTTCAGCAAATGAGTTGAGGATGGATCCAGATAAGGTGGAAGTGATCAAGAATTGGCCATCACCAAAGAATATCTTTGAGGTGAGAAGTTTTCATGGATTGGCTAGTTTCTACCGAAAATTCATCAGGAATTTCAGTGGAATTAGCGCAGCAATGATGGACATAGTGAAGAAAAGACATAAATATTTTCATTGGACAGAAGAGGCTGAAAAGAGTTTTAACCTGTTGAAAAGGAAGATCACAGAACAACCAGTTCTGGTGTTGCCGGATTTCCAAAAGACATTTCAAGTGAAATGCGATGCAAGTGGATTTGCAATCGGGGCAGTCTTGAGTCAGGAAGACAGGCCGATAGCATATTTAAGCGAGAAGATGAATGAATCGAAAGTGAAATACTCCACTTATGATAAGGATTTCTATGCTATTATCCAGGAGTTAAAGAAATGGAGACATTACTTGATCCCGAAAGAGTTTGTCCTGTACAGTGACAATCATGCATTGCAGTTTGTGACTCAAAAGGAAAAGTTGAATCAAAGACATGTCAAATGGGTTGAGTATATGCAAAATTTCACTTTTGTGATTAAACATATTTCAGGTACTGCTAACAAAGTGGTTGATGCTTTGAGCAGGAAGTGTTTGTTGTTGTAGGAGTTCAAGGTCAAAACATTAGGTTTTGATGATCTCAGGGACATGTACGCAGATGATCCAGATTTTAAGGAAGCATATGAAGCAGATGAGAATTTAGTTCTCAGAGATAAAAGTAAATGGGTAGAATACATGATCCAGGAAGGATTACTGTTTAAAGGTAATCAACTGTGTATTCTGAAATGCTCCATGAGGGAGAACTTGCTAAAGGAGAAACACAGTGGAGGATTAGCAGGGCACTTTGGTCACAACAAGACGTTCGCAAAGTTGAATGAGTCATATTTTTGGCCTGGAATGCAAGAAGACATCAAGAAATTTGTGGACAGATGCAGAATTTGCCAGCATTCGAAGGGAAGGAAGAAGAATGTGGAGTTTTATCAACCATTTCCCATACCAGAGAGGCCGTGGGATGCAATTAGCATGGATTTTGTATTGGGGTTGCCAAGAACACAAAGAGGTTGTGATTCAATCTTTGTGGTGGTGGATAGATTTTACAAGATGGCACACTTCATTCCATGTCAGAAAACCAGTGACGCAACTCACATTGCGAATCTGTTTTTCAAAGAAGTCATTCGACTTCATGGCTTACCAAGGAGCATAGTTTCGTATCGAGATACAAAGTTCATAGGGAATTTTTGGAGGACCTTATGGAAGAATTTGGGAACTAACTTGTCATATAGTTCATCTTATCATCCTCAGACGGATCGGCAGACAGAAGTAGTGAACAAAAGTCTAGGAGACTTGCTGAGAAGCTTGGTGACAGAACACCATAGCCAGTGGGACAACATATTACCACAGGCAGAGTTTTCTTATAACGACTCAGTTAACAAGAGAACAGGGCAAAGTCCATTTCAGGTTGTTTATGGCATGCAGCCGAGAGGAATTTCTAAGCTGAGGGATTCAGAACAAACTGTGACTAGGAGCGCTAGTGCAGAAGAATTCGCAGAGGCGATGAAGGAACTTCACAACCAGGTGAAGGAGCGATTGTTGAATTCAAGTCAGGAATATAAGCGCAGAGCTGATAAACACAGAAGACAACTTCAGTTTGAGGTTGGTGAGTTGGTTCTGGCACATTTGAGGAAAGAAAGGTTCTCGAGGGGAACATATAATAAACTGAAGATGAAGAAAATCAGACCATGTAGGGTCTTGAAGAAATTTGGGGCGAATGCTTACGATATTGAATTACCCGATGGGATTAGAATTTCTCTGTTATTCAATATCTCAGATTTGTACCTATATAGAGCTGGGGAAACAGAGACTAGAAATGAGTAGCCAGTGATCCAGTGGACAAAGCATATGCCAATGCCAGATAAGCCGCAAATGGAGAGTATACTGGATAAAAGAGTGAGCAAGAAGACCAGGCGGAGGCAATACTTTGAGTATCTGGTCAAATGGAAGGACCATCCAGATGAATATGCCAGCTGGGAGACTTAAGCAGAGATACAGAGGCATGGACAAACCATGTGTGAGCTCATGGATAGGAACCCATGAAAATTTTCAAGCGAGGGAGTATGATGCAAGAGCATCTCCAACATCAAGCGAGCCAGCGCGGAAGTGAAGGACAGTTGGACAAGCCAACACAAATTTTGAATTTCTCTTGGAATTGATGCGCGAACATAAATGTGGAAATTTAATGAAGCGCACTTGTATAATGTAAACAGACCTTGAGAGATTTTCTCTCGTCCTTAGAAGATAGAAGGAATTTAAAGTAGTTAATGCAAGTAGGTAGAATTCAATTCTAGATTAGACAGTTTTAGGGCGCAAGAGGGAAACGGGATATAGACACCCTCATTGTGTATTGTAAAATAAGATCAAAAAGCATAATTGAATAGCATAGAGGAGAAGCAGAGAGCTGTGTAAGAACACCCATGTACAGATATTTGGATTAATAGAAAGAGTTTGATTCAAATGCATGGTTTCGTGTTTGTTATCTATGTATTGGTGTTGAATGATATGCTCATGAATGTTTGCCTCCTGTTATGCATTTTCTTTATATGTTGTGTATATGATTTCATGTTTGAGTTTGAAGTCTGAAAGGAAGTAGGAATGAGTTTCAATTGTTTCTCTACCTGAGCCAGAGTTCCTGCAAGGAGTGCAGTTGAAGTGTCTGCAAGGAGTGCGTTGACAAAGGACTTGGGTAGTTTAACTTTTTTTCTCTTCCACGCAGAAGTGCAATTGAGCACAGGAGTCATGCAAGGAGTGTGCAGGCCGAGTGAAGTCTCAGGGTTGCAAACCTGAGGAAAGTATTGAAATATTGTTGCAGCAGGTGTGCACAGGGTCAAAGGAATTTCAACACTTAGGAGTGTTTGAAAGTCTGCTGCAAGGAGTGCGTGCAAGGGGTTTTCTAGAAGACACAGAAGTGTGAAAAAGCTCAGGAAGGATAAGGCCTTCAAAACTGTTGAAGGACAATGTAGAGAAGTTGTACCGTGAATAATTAAGAAGGCGTCGCAGGTTTGCGTGAGGGTGGACGAGTTTTCACGGAGGGACACTTGGTTCATTTTGCATAAATCATCAGGAAGGACGGACGATCAGAATTCTCTGAGGAGAGTTCGCAAATTTCCGCGAAGCCGTTAGATCTCACAGAGGAGAAGGGGAGATACGGTGAGTATTCCCAAGAGGTTCAAAGCTCAGGAGGGGAAGGACCATAGATCTGAACCATAAGGGAAGGACCGTAGATTTACACAAGGATTCTATATTGGGGTTTTGTGGGTGGAAGTCCCGTAAACATTGCAACGAGAATCACGAAATCACGAAACGCGATATCCTGAAAGCCAAGAGGATTTGTGTGGGGCCACGGAGGAGTCAGTGAGTGGACAGGTGGCACGTCATTTTGGAGTTTCGTGGAAAGTAAATTTCCGGAAAAATTGCATTAGGATTCGCGATATTGTGAAGTCTGAAACACCAATGAGGTGAAGAGCGTTGAAAGGTCAACTCGTGAGTGCATCGGAGTTTCAGCAAATCGGGATTCGGGAATCGGAGAGACAAGGTTGTTTGACATCGCGATCACGAAAATTGCGATAGGGAAAACCTCGACAGGAAAAGGTCAGCATTGACTGGTTGTCAGGTTTCGAGGATTCAAGAGACCAACGCCTGACCAATAGATTCGCGAATTCGCGAAGTTCGATCTCCCAAGTGTAAAGAGGGGATCCCGCGAAGAGCTTGTTGTGGGTGCAGATTTCCCGATAGGGAAATAGAAAGATTCGTTAGAGTTCTTTGGGCCGTGTGAAAGGAAAGATCCTGTGAGCATGCAAATCTTCCGACCTACGGGTTGAAAGGTTAAGGGGGGAGTGCATCACATAAGAATCATACGGTTCATCGCACAAGGGTGAAATGCGTGGATTCTTGGAGAAAGGGTTCATTTATAATAAGTTCCCAACTCGATACCTAGCCCACACAACTATTATTTACTAATCCTTTAGGTAATCACTAGTGGAATTAGTTGAACGCAAGAAGAAGCCACTAAGCGATCGTCGGGTCAAATCAAAACTGCATAAAAACCGGTCTTCCATCAATTTTCATTTTTGTCGCAATCCTATGAAAGTTCATTATATGGAAGGTGCTTCCATTGATAGTAAAGTAGATAGTATTTTCCATAGTAGGATTTATATAGTTAAAGGTGAAATATTTGGTGTGTGTATGGTGTGTGCATGGGAAATATGCATCTATTAAGCTGGCATAGGGATGGGACAAGATGCTTGGTGAACATGGCATACAATATGGGAAATATAACCCTTAGAACATGGTGTATGGGCATGAGAATTTCGACTTCATGAGCCTGTCGTATGGGAGGGTGGACGAAGCACGTACTAAGAGAATTACCCATGTCTGAGGCTCGCGCCTTTTTTCATAGCCTTCATTATCACTTGTCAAATTCCATTTTGTTTCATTCAAAAAAAACTCTAGTCCAAAGATCAACATTTTGCAAACCATAAAGTATATAGAACCTGTTGTTCCTGAGTCTGTACTTAAGGCTTAGAAGTACAGTGTCAAGGCATCCGAAAGAGGGTAAAATATAGAGAAGAGAGAAACGTCAGCCTTCGGCGAAGGAAACTAGGGAATATTTCTACATTGTCGTTGTCTAGCTTCCAACTGTTCTTGATAGTTATATCTTGTTCAATGGCTGCCCATGAACGTTCAAGTTCGGCCCGGTTAGTAGTCGTTTTAAGAATAGTGTCGAAAAGGTTTAAGGAAATGTGTGTTTGGTTCGATAATCTAGGTTCGATATTCAGTTGTGTTGGTTCAGGGACAGTCATGGAGGAACAGTAAAAGTAGGAAAGACTTCAGAGAGAGATTAAGTGTTGTCTCAATTTGGTCGTATAAAAGAGAATTTATGGTTTCAGAAATAAAATATGGATGCAAATCAAAGGCTCGTTCCCGTAACTGTGTTATATTTTAATAAAAGGTGTGAGGTGGGAGAAAAACATTTAGCTGCCTATGGTGTAAGGCTCCTTCCAAGGAAAAGTCTCATGCATAAACAGAAGAGGAAAATTGTAAGGAAATAACCGATGTAGCAAAGAATATGTGTAGAATTCTGAAAATGCAGACTGGTCTTACACCCGCTGATAGTTGGTACAGAGGAAAAACAATAAACAATTGCAGGAAACCAAAATTTATTCACTATAGTAGTGGTCGTACTAAATTATAACGAAGCACATCAATTAAGAATATGAAATGAAATGAAATATGAGATACAAGGAAGCAAACTTGTAACACAGTCGTGACGGAATTGAGAATCTTCAGATCTGCATGTATTAACTCTCAAATGTAAAACAATCTGTTACAAACGACACAAAAAGGTCCATCCTTGTTTATTTCTTTTTGTGGTATATTTATACAATGTTACAAATAAGGTAGAATCTCAATAGTCACAAAATTTTAGTTATGACAAGGAGAAGTGCAATCGCTCCATTTCTCCTACTCTGTCCTCACTTGGTGCCAGATGTTTGTCATTGCGTGAGCTCGATACAATCGATACATCTTTCAACCAGCTGAGATATTAGCCACGATGGTTCTGCTTGACAGCTCGCTTCGAAGAAGTAACATTCTCGAGCTAACTACTACAACTTGTCTTCCATCTGTCCATCTATAATGTCGATGGCACATAATTGCGTGCTGGGCTTAATCATGCATTTCTCCACTTGGATTATGTCTACCATAGTCATCTGAGAGATATCGGCTGAATCTCTTTCTTCTTTTTCCTTCAAATAAAGCAAGATCCTTTCCACATTCATTTGCATCAACATTTCGGCGTTACCTCCGCTGTCAATACCCAGCAGATCGTTGTCTATAGAATTGAAGGCCTCCTCTAAGGAATTGGTTATCTTTTGGGCTTGTTGCTTGCCTTCAGCGATGTTATGCTCCCATTCCTTTAACATAATGTTTCCACTAGTTTTCTCTGAAATGGTGAACCTAGGAGCACCTGCCAAAACCCTGTTGTTCGTAGCTATCACAGCCTCCTGGAAGGCGACCCGAGCTGCTCCAACATCCCTTTCTCTGGCAGATAATTTCTCGAACACCTGATTTACCAGCAAACAATTGTCTCAGATCGCTTATATCTTGGCGAGCAAATTTCATTGTGCCACAGAGACTTTGCTCCAAATCTCAATCACCTAGGATTTGAACATCCCGATGTTTATCATTCCACTCTCGATGGTATCTACCCTAGCCTGCAGTTGTTTGATCAAATCCCTCTGCTGGCTTGCTTGCATCCGACCATCCCGGACCACCAGCTATGCTTGCTCAAGCTTAGTTTTGAGCATCTCTATCTCATTTTTATCGGACAATCTGGTCTGCTCTATTCCCACGCTCACCTGGTTGTTAGCATTCTCTATTGTTGTGGCCAGTCTGGCTTCAAGGGTCCTAATTAGGCGATTTTTTCTTTTAAGTTGATTTTTTAAGAGCCCGACTGAGAATTGATTCGTCGAGGCATATGCTCCTAGTGTCCCTTCTATTTCAGTGGTGAATTGTTCACTCTTTTTATCCTTTCCCTCAGTCATAACTTTATATTTTTTGGCAGTCGACTCTCCTTCTTGATAGAATTCCCTTTTCACTACCACCTTTCTCTTTTTATCAAAGAAAAACTCATTCGGAGGGAGTTCTTCTACTCTTATGGGCCTCAACTCTTCATTGAATATCCATCCCTCATCGATGTTTCCCTGTGTTGACTACAAGGGGGTGACTGATGTGATGGGTTCTCCGATCTGTTTCACCAATTTTCCCGAAGTATCGACAAGAATCTGCTTCTTCGGTGGTTCTGGAGTTTTTATTTCTGTCTCCGGATTCTTCTTTTTCGGCAGTTCTGGAGTCTTTATTTCTGTCTCCGGATTTTGCATTTGTTCCCCCTCATCCTGATGTTTTCCTTGGTCAGGAGTCGCCTCCTTAGCACCTTCGGCATCCTTCTGTTTCATTTCTGAAATACCTAGACCCTCTCCTTGCAACACAGCAGGAAGATATCTACGTCGATGTTCCTGGAACTTCAGAACATCGGCTCTTTCATCGGGTGCCAAGGATTGTATCCGAGCTAGAATCTCCTCATAGGACCTTGCTCCTCGGAAAATGTCATCCGAGGGTGAATTATCATGCTCAAATCTCTTGAGCCCGCAATTGGCCAAATGGTTGCTCACGACCCTCTATGGATCGTGCTTCTTGTATTCGATGGAGACCAAATTTAAGTCTTCCAGGGCTGTCGCCTCGGCTTTGGCATGCCTGAAATCTAATAAAGAATAAGAATTTAAACGAACAGGAAAATATGGACATACCTTCTTCGAGTACCCTTTAAGTTCTTTACTTACACCGCCAATTACTATTTGTCGGGCAACCTCACGACAAGCCAGCTTGTCGGGAATAAACAATGGCAGCGCACGCCGGGGAACAGAAGCCCCGAAAACTCTTAGGTATGAAAATTCTGCTTCTACGTACCAGTCTGCTATGCTTCTCAGATTTGTCACTATGTTGTTCGAGATCCGGGGTGGTGGGTGACCAAAAATGGTGATGTGCAGGGGCACCATTACCCAGTTAAAAATTTCATAAGCAAAATTTTCCTCTTTGTTTTCCCATAATTTTGCATGATATATATGTATGGGTTCGTCTTTGGCTGGAGTCCAACTCCAGCTCATTAATGGAAATGGTGTCATAGAACAAATTGCGTCCATAATGTATGCGAACATGAAGAATGACGATGCTTTCCCATTCAACTTCTGCTCCCGATACTCTGTGACCTGATTGGTCAAGCTATCTGAAAGCATCTTTGCCCAGTTAAAGGAACTGCCTTCGGCAACCCGAAACATTAGAGGCACCCATGCAAGGAAAAAATGTGATGTGTCATCTTTCCCATATAACTGGCATGTCATCATGGCCACATATCTGTATTGTGGTTCTAACGAAGCGATTGAATATATGTCGTGGGTATCAGCTCTGAACTTCGCGGTGTTTGAAACCCAATCCTTTATCAGACTGGACATGGTTTTATCATACTGTTCACATTCCTTCTCCTTGAATTCTTCCAAGAACTCAGTGCCATATGTGTGGTCGGACGTCGTGGGCAGCTTATACATGGTTTGCAGGTGCTCCAGCCTGAAAGTCCCGATGGTGACTCTTTGGTCGTTCATGATAGTCCTAGTTGGTATGTCCACATGGTCCAATGCCCATCGGACCATATCATAATATGGAAGCAATCACGGTCTGGCTGCTACTCTGTGCATTCCGAATTGGACGACTATTTTGTACTTGGTGGTTAAATCATCTCTTTCGTTGTCATCGGAGTCATCGGAATAATCCACGAGTTCTGCTTGCAGAATATCTGAAACATATGACCATTTCGGGACCGAGTTGATACTTCGGGGTGAAGTATCAGAGACATTGTCTGAGCCTTGTCCCGAAACCTCAACATTCACCTTTGCTGCTTTTCGCGGATCCATGGCTGAAGCTTGTGTTTTAGCTCTTCTATGATAGAACTATGTATACATACAGAAGTCAGTTTACTCAGAGGTGGTGAGCTCTGCGTGCTATGAAAATGCATTTTTTATAATGAAATACAGCTCTGATATATACTCAAAAAACTCGGTACCTTTCAGAACAAGTCTTTCAAATCACATTTGGAAATAAATTCTACCATAAAAATCTGATCTTATACATCGATTTACCCTATTTCCTCATTAATTTCATAAATTTTGGCGGTTTTAAAATTTCAGTTGGAGCATGGAGGAAAAGGGCTACCTCGTAAATCATGTAGACATCAAAGCGCGGGATATTCATTGATTTAGCTTAATTAATCCAATTTTACCGTTGTTAACAATGTTTCGGTATTCGTTATATCGGGAATTTTACTTCAACATTTTGATTCTCTAACACCCGAGACCGCGAAGCTCAATTTTGGTTAATAAAAGGTAATCGTGATTTGGGGCTTGATTAATTTTATAATTATTATATTTTCCATATCGCAACTCAGAGCTTCGAAGATAAGTTTCTGGGAGATTTACATGCCAAGTTGCAAAGTCGCGAAATCGCGATAAAATGACTTAATTAAAGGGAAGATAATCTTGGATTAAGTGATTAATTAATCACATTATAACTGCATCATGATTTCGCGAGTTGGGGTTTAGACAGTGTAACTTTCGGAAAAAAAATAACGCCGAGTGGCGAAACATCGAGAGAATTTTTTTACCATGGTTAGCTTTTGCCTTTATCCTTGACGTGAGTTACTCAAATAAGGACCTCATGTTCTCATCTATCAGGGCTATGAAAATAAATTTTTGGGTTTGGCGAATGCTGAGGCGCGAAACCCCGACGACGTTTAATCATGAGTTGGGGAAAACTTTACCCTCGTTACTGTTTTGAGTGAAAAGTTAAAACGACTTCATTGTTTCGTGACTCGGGACGTGTGAACTGCATGAGTTATAGTATCCGATCTATGAGATCCCGAAGTAGAATGAAAGAGGAAACATTTTACGACAGGTAGGACTTGTTTTGAGAGTGGAATAATCATCACTGCTCGTGTGATCAAGCTTCAGATATCATCGACCTCTCAGAGGAAAAAAATGAAATCCATTTTTAGATTTCAAGCATTAAGGATGGAACTTGTGAAGGGCTAGAAAAACAAGGGCGGCTTCAGCATAGGCTCCAACTAGGGATCCCACCTTCCTGTGAAGTGGGAAGAATAGTAGACCACGTGCCAATATTGGGTAAATGGAGTCAAAAGCTCAATCAAGCGAAAAGGTTCCTGAGAAGAGGGTACGAAAGGGGGAAAAAGACTTCATTCTTTACCTCGAAAAGATTTTACAAAATCATATATTCTTTTTAAATATAGTTGTAGTCCCTTTCACAATTTTCCCTTTCCCGCTACTAAATTCAGGTGTGTTTGAAGACAATCGAAATAGTCCTAGGAGACCCAACAGATCTTGTGGTTATCGGCTTGCACTAAAAGAATAAGATTATATGTTTTTAATTGGGGAGTCTCATTTGAATTTTGGATGTGGATCAGGTTTTAAAAAAGCATTGGTTACCAGAGTAGAGTGATATTCATGTATAACAGCCTTACAGACATCGCAGACATTACTTCACTACCAGCGAGCCTGTTCAGTACCCCGGTGAAGTTATCTGGCCCCTTTTTACTGAATTTCCTTTCACCACTTCGGAATATATTTATGCATTTAAATGTTGAGACGAGGGCAATCATTTCTTAATTTCCTTTCATCGTCTCTTGGACTAGGTGGGGGCAATCATTTCTGAATTTCCTTTCACCACCTGTCTTATAATTTACTTTTTAGAGCGCGAAGATGGGAGCAATCAGTGTGTATCAGGGCTGATATCTGTGTAATATTTTGCATTATAGGTCTATCAACTTACTTTGATTACTCGGTACCAACCTTCTCTTGACCTTCACAACATATTCGTTCTTGGGGAGAAAAGGAAAATAACTTTTTAAGGGCATTCCATTTGAGCAAGCTTCAATCCTCTGATGTCGTTGAAAAACCTAGGAAAGTTAGGATCACTCTAAACGTTCCTTCCCTTAGCAGGGGATCGAGTAGATGTGAATACCCACTTTATTTCCACAATTTGTTTTGAAACTCACGAGGTTGAAACGAAAAACTTTTAACCCTTCGTATATGAAACGGAAAGATGGTGACTTTTTAAAAGTTAAACCCGAATATAGAAAGGATGCCAGGTAGCGACTTACTGTCTGAAAACACAGAGGTCAAACAATTCAAGACTGACTCTTGTAGATATTTTCGGGGATAATTTACTTTGACTGACTGTTTTTAGATTGGGAGAATCGTTTAAATTGTCTTAAATTTTTCAGGGATTATCAAACCAAGAAACAACTCTGTTATCTATCATTTCAGCTTAATACTGTAGTTTGAATGGCGTTACCTCGGTTTTTCTTTACCTCGGTTTTCTTTAATAATGTCTTTTGAGAAATTTCATCTTTACCTTTTCATTTTACTTTCTTTGTGCAATATGAAATTACTTTAGGTATCACCTATGTATGTCGATGTATTTCTGACATCGACTTTCAGTTTACTCCTCCTGTTTGTTTCATATGAAATCAGAATCCTGTAAAAGACAAATATGAATCTTATCCGAAATGTGTCGAAAGTTTATGAACGGAAAAACAGAAAACCAAAAAGAAATGTTTAAATGAAAATACATGTATGTACAAAATATATATAATAAAATTTATTTATTTATTTTTATCTATTTTTATTTATTTTTATTTTTTTTGGATCTGGCGACTGTTATGTCAT
Organism: Picea engelmannii; assembly: GCA_009831015.1. Classification (NCBI taxonomy): domain Eukaryota; kingdom Viridiplantae; phylum Streptophyta; class Pinopsida; order Pinales; family Pinaceae; genus Picea; species Picea engelmannii. Next base: position 179,753 of record ML794096.1, on the reverse strand, counting down.
GTAATGCTTTCAATACCATCCGTTGACAGGGGCGTTGAGGACTTCTCCATCTATATTTTCCAGTAGGAAAGAATTTTTTCCTTCCGGAGCCGAGACCCTGAATGGTCCATACCAGAGGTGGTCAAATTTACTATGCTCCGCAACTTCTTCCTTTCTTGCATCCCATCTTAGCACTAAATCACCTGGGAGGAATTCCCTGTCCTTTGCCTTGCGATCGAACAATGCTTTCATATCATCTTGGTGCTTCTGCATCTTTTCATCAATTTCAACTCTATGTTGTTGAACCTCAATCAGCTGATTAATTCTCCTAGTTACATGATTGGGTTCTTCATTTTGATCCTGCCATAACTTCATCACTAGTAGCACTAGGTTTATAGGTAGAACAACATATGTCCCATAGACCATTTGGAACGGCGAAATGCCGATAGACCTTTTAGTGCTGATGCAGTTTTCCCATAATGCATATTTTAAGTGCACATGCCAAGACCTTTTATTTTCATCCAATACTTTCTTGATTATATTTACCAGGCTCTTGTTAGATGACTCAGCCAATCCGTTCCCCTGAGGGTAATATGTTGTGGAATGGCCAAGAACAATGTTATACCTTTGACAGAAGCTGATCATAGCCATAGATTTAAAGGCCTAGGCATTGTCAGTAACTATCTTTCGGGGACAACCGAATCTTGACAAAATATTATCTTCCAAGAAATCGATTACCACCGAGTCTGTTGCCCTTTTGGTTGGAATGGATTCCACCCACTTAGTAAAATAATCTATAGTTGTTAAGATCCACTTATGTTGAGCACTGGAATGGGGATTAATCTCGCCTATGAAGTCTAGACCCCATTACTAAAATGGGGCTTCAGCTTTTACTAGAACTAGAGGCAGTGTCGAGAGCTTCTGTTTACCTATGAATAATTGACAAGGGTTGTAGGTACGGACTTTGGCATTGACGTCCGAAAAGAGTTTCGGCCAGTATTACCCAGCCCTCAAGATCTTGTAAGTTGTAGCTCTACATGCATGATTCCCCCCACAGACTCCCTCATGAAATTCGTCTATAACCCGCTAAGTTTTCGATTCGACTAAACAGGCTAACAGGAAACCGAGTGGGTCTTTCAAATATAGTTGACTTTTGGCGATAGAATATTTAACTGCATGGAATTTTAAAGTTCTGGCTTTAGATGGTGATAGTTCATTTGGGCATTTTAGGGTTAGCAGGTATGACACTATATCTCTGTACCAACCCGATGATAAGAACTTTTCTTCGATCTAGGTTGGACTTGTTTCTTCATCTAGCTCATTCAAGTTTGTGTCTTCGTCGCCTTCCTGTAGGCAATTGATATCAAGGGCTCTGAAATTTGACTCAGCTAAGAGTTTGGCCAGGCCTTTCCCTTTTATCAATTTGGTCGGTTTAACTTCCATATCGAATTCTTGGATTTTAGCGAGCCATCGCCCTCTTTTTTCGTCATTGTCTGGCTGTACCAATATATCTTTCACAGAACTGGTAGGCACGTATGTGATTATCTTTGAATGTAGTACATAAGTTCTGAATGCTTTTAGTGCTTTTACCATTGCGTACGCCTGTTTTTCTATTATGTCATACTTCAGTTCTGCGTCTCTAAGGCTCTTGCTAAAAAACGTGATCGACTATTTGAATCCTTCTTCATTCTTTTGTTGGAGCACCGCGGCGATAGTATGTTCAGAGGCAAATGAAAAGATAAGAAAATCTTTCAGATAGTTTGGGCTTGCTAACACAGGTGCCTCGCTTATGACCTTTTTAATATGCGCGAACGATGCTCTGGCCTCGGTTGTCCAGTTTACTCCGTTGTCCTTCTTCAACATCCCTGTGATCAATTTGACAATCTCAACGAAATTGGGGATAAACCTTCGTAAAAAATTTATTCTTCCTAAGAAAGATTGAATCTCTTTTACATTTCTGGTAATATTTATAGTATTTATTGCTTCAATTCTCTTAGGATCAATCCTGATTCCATCCCTAGATACGATATGGCCCAAAATCTTACCTTCCCGCATAGCGAAATGTGATTTCTTTGGATTCAAAGATAGACCAAACCTGCGGCATTTTTCGAAGGTCTGTTTGAGATGCATCAAGTGTTCTTCATCAGTTTTAGAGAAAACCGTCAAATCGTCGAGGTAAATGAATACGAACTTGTCCCTTTCTCCTACGAAAGCGATGTTCATAGCTCGCTGGAAAGTGGCCCCTGCATTCATCAAACCAAAAGGAATTTTTTCATACATGAACGTCTTCCATGGTGTGGTGAAAGAAGTTTTTTCCCTGTCTTGTTCATTCGTGGTGATTTGGTTATAACCAGAGAACCCATCTATCATAGACATTTGGTTTTCTCCGACAACTTTTTCTAACACATGGTCCATTTTAGGCAGCTGATAATTATCCTTGAGAGACGACTTATTTAAGTTTTGGAAATCCATACACAGTCTGATTTCCCCACTCTTTTTCCTGACCGGGACCAGGTTCGCTACCCAGTCCGAGTATCTCAGAGGTATGATTATTTTCGTGTCTAAAATTTTTTTAACTTCTTTTTCGATTGCAGGTAACAAAATGGGGTTAATTTGCCTAAGATTTTTCCTAAACAGTTTGACCCCAGGCTTCAAAGGTATCTTGTGATCAATTATGGAAGTGTCATACGTTCTCAACTCATCATAGGACCAGGCAAAAACATCCTTATATCGTCTGAGTAGGTCTTTGTACTTATATTTTACTTCGGGAGGGAGGAACTTGGATATTTTTACCACCCTGGATTCTTTTTCAGTTCCTATATCACAGTCCTCCACTTCTTCTGGTTGGGGTTGCAAAGTGGATTTCACAGGTACGTCGTTCTGATAAAAAAATCTTTCTAAAGGGATCAAGACTTTCGAAATCTGGTTGCTTTTAAGGACCAGCATACGATGATCCGCAATTTTTTCTCGGAAGGTTTTAGGATCTTCCCCCTCTTGCATGATCCACATCGGGTCGTTTTTATTTTCTTGGTCTGCATGAGTTTCGGAGAATTCCCCCACTTCTGCAAGGAATTTCTTAATTTGTTCATCATCTTCAAAGACCTGCCAGTGTCGGATATTGTCTGGTATAGAGGGTTTGTATTTGATTTCAATGTGATACTTCAATTTGAAAGTCCTGGGAGGAGAGAAGGTTGAAGCTGCCTTTGCCAATGCATCAACATGTAGATTCTCTGCGTGAGGGATAAAATGGACATTTACGGATGAGAAAAAGTTTTCCATGAGATCCCAAGCACAATTTTTGTATGTTCTTAGTCTGGGATGCTTGGCTAGGTACTGTCGGTTTATTTGTTTGACTATTAACTCTGCATCACCATATACCTCCAAGTTACTTATATTTAGCTTTTTGGCAGCCTCTAATCCTAAGATCAATGCTTCATATTTACATACATTGTTAGTGTAATCTATGTCCCACTGCAATCGATAGGAAAAAGGAACAATAAACTTACCTCCGGGAGCTACTAAAAGCACTCCTACACCCACCCCTTCAGAAGATGAAGCACCATCAAAATACATTTTCCAGACACCAGTGTTACACAGATCTTCTATCATGTAAGCTGATTCTTCTCGCTCTATATCATTTTCTTCTGGGCAACCATCTAAACCATCATCAAAAGACAAGATACAATTTCCCAGATCTTGGTCCGCAATGTAAATAGGGAAATTGTTTGGGTTTTGAGGGTCACTCACAGTATATGATAATATTGTTTCCCTGTACAAACGAGTGAACTGACCACCGAACACAGGAATTGTGGCATACGTCATGTCCAACTGAAGAGAACCCCCCAACTTGGCTCCCCATGACCTAGATAACAACAAGCCATACTTAGGGGGAATATCTGCGATAACCACATCCATCAGGATACTCTTAATTAGGACCTGCGCCAGGGTAACTACCAGATATTTAATCATCCCCATACACTTAACCCTTCTTGAGTCAAAAGAGTACAGATCTCCATAAGGTCTGGTGATTTGGAGACCCAATTTTTCCATAATAATCTTGGGCATAATGTTATGGGAGGCTCTGAAGTCTAACATGCAATTGTGCAACAATTGATCATACACATTTAGAGTGATATAAAAGGGAGCAATGGTGTCTTTGGCCCCTTCAAAATGGGGACCAAAGGTGATGTTAGGTTTATCATCTTCCAGGTTTAAAACATCAGACTGGCTTTCTAGTTCAGAGACGCCCATCGCTTTGGTAATTTGCTTCCAATAAACGGGGTTTTTTGCTAATTATACCAAAGGGATTGGTATCTTAATTTTATTTATCTCATATTCAAAACTGAAAGTTCCGCTCACCTTGTTTGTTTCTTTGGTTGAGACTTCTAAATCCTTCCTTTCTGACTTATTTGTATGGACCGCTTTATCACTCATGGTCCTGGTTGAAGACGTAACTTTATTTACTGGTTCGATTCCTTCTGCTTGAGTTTCAAATTTTTCCACTTCGAACTCTTGTGCGCTTACCGTTTTCGTTTTGTTGTTGGCTAATAAGGTCTCTTCCGAAGGAGGCTCATAAGCTTGACCTCTTTGAAGGATTTTCTTGGGTTGAGCAGTTGAGGTGGGCTTACTCTTAGATCTTAAGTTGTACTTTGGTTGAAACTCATCCATTATCATCTCAGTTTCAGGTTGAGATTCACAGAGATCAGTGTGATCACCTTCTTCACCCTTATTCATCGGTTGTTTCATTTTTAGTGATTTTTCATAGTCTTCACGAGTCAAATATGGTTGAGTGCAGTCATCACCGAAGTTCGTGACATCATTATCCAAATCTCTAAAGTCTTGAAAATCGTTCGCTCCTATGAAATTTTCGTTCTTTAAGGGAGCTTGTATATTTTTATCCTCATTTTTTATTTGTCTTTGTTGGTTTGGGGGGTTGGGGTTACTCTTGAAATATCTTTTTGGGAAAGAGTCATCTTTAGCCTATTCGAGTTCCATTCTGGATATTTATTTTCTAGTTCTTTAATCACTCTGGCCATATCGTCCACCCTATCGTCTGCGGATCTATTTGACCCTGAAGGACCTACTTGTTCTCTAAAGCGTTTGGTCTCTCGGTTTCCAGTCTCTAATTTAGCTTTAAGCTTACCCGAAGCCATCATATTAGACTCTATTTCTACCGCATCGTCCTGCATTCAGTTTAAGGTGGCTCCCCTTCTCTCTCGCAAAAGGAGTGCAAAATCCGGTTCGAAAGCTCCGGTGAAAGTCACCTTGGCCGCGGGTTGGGACGGTTTAACCTCGGCTGGGATATTATTATACAGTTTGTTGAATCTCTGAATAAATTCCATGACTATTTATGAGTTCTTTTTCCTTAAAGACCCAAATTCGGTTAAATAATATAGATGGTTTTTTCTCTTGCCCCATTGTCTGAGGAAAGCATCTTCCAAAGCATCATAAGACAAGATAGAAGTTGCGGGTAGGCTCCAAAACCAAGTTTGGACCTTACCTTCGAAGGTTTGGACAAGGAGTCTCGAATATACGTCCTCATGTTCGATACCTAGAATGTCAGCGAATTGATCAAAGAAATTAATGTGTTCTGCCACGGTTAGATCCCCTTCCCCGGTGAATTTTGGTAGATTTTTTATGTAATTTTCGGGAAGGTCATGTAGAGGGACGGGAAATACTAAGGCAGCATATCTGGCTGCAACTTTCACAAAATCTCTGGGAGGGGGGGTAGGCCCTTGGCCTCCATCTCCTCCCCCTCCTCCTCCAATAAACCCTCCACCTCCTCCTACAAACCATCCACCTCCTCCTCCGGCAGCTGCCATCGTTATTTGAGGAAATTTATAAAAAGGGTTTTGGAAAATTAAAAGTGACTCTTTGTTTTCTTCATGAAGAGGGAAATCCGACGAGGAAAGATAAGGAACGCGAGGACTCGGTTCCTCAGATTTTCAAGAGATGAAATCGGGAGAACCGACGGATGTGGAAACTGAGTGTGTAACACACTCTTCAGAATTTAGCGAAGTTGGGAAATTCAACTGAAGAAAAGATGGCATGTCAAAAGCCGAGGAACTTTTAATAGGGTCCTTTCCTTTGTGTACTAATGGGACTATCAGATAAATATCACTCCTAATTTCGGAGCAATTTGGCGTTGAAACTTTAGTATCAAAGAGAGGACTGAGCGAAGTTGGGGGTTTGGAAGAACTTTTAGTCTTCAGCAGTGGGGTTTTAAGCTTGCAAACTGCAGCGGTTGGCTTGAGAGAGCCTCTCGCTTTTAAAATCTCTTTCGGGATCGGTAACGGGTGTAATATTCTTACCATCCGGGTTTTGTCTGGTGTTCCTTCGACCGGATGCCAGTTTATTATTTGTGGAGTCGCCAAGTGAAATATTTAGAAAGCCTTAAAAGGTGTGTACTCTTTGTTCACTATCAAAGGGTAACACTTTCAACTAAAAACAAATGTCATTTTCCCAGGGAAAAACATTTTGTAACTTCGGTCCCCAGCAACAGCGCCAGAAAGATGTTGTTCCTGAGTCTGTACTTAAGGCTTAGAAGTACAGTTTCAAGGCATCCAAAAGTGGGTAAAAGATGGAGAAGAGAGAAACGTCAACCTTCGGCGAAGGAAACTAGGGAATATTGTTGGACAACTGAGAGGGGGGGTGAATCAGTTGTTACCGTGCTTAAACAATTATGGTTCTTAAAAACTCTTTGTAGAGACTCTGATTGATGATCACAATAATGCAGGGAAATAAACAATGGCACTTTCAGCATCATTCACATATATGAGAAACACATAGACAGATATTTTCTGAGGAAACCCATGCAGGGTAAAAACCTCTTTTCTTTTATGTGATAAGTAATGGTTACATTCTTTACAGTATCATACATATGAGCACCAACTCATAATGAGGCTACAACCTCAGATTTGCAAGATGCAACTTGCTGAGAGCACCAACTCTCTGTTTTCTCTAGCACCTACTAGAAAGAAGCACCAACTCCCTAGTTTCTCTAGCACCAACTAGAAGGAAGCACCAACTCCCTGGTTTCTCTAGCACCAACTAGAAGGAAGCTACAACTCCCTGTGTTCAAGCACCTACTTGAACCTCTGAGGACAACAGTCCTCCCTAGCACCTCCCAACCACCCTGAAATATAAATCTTTTCTACAGAAACTTATTACAGTGATATGATGTTCATTACCAGACTTATCACTGTTATGCTGCATTTCATTGCTTTGTCTGCCTCATTGCCTTTCTGCTCACATCACTTGCGTTGTATGTTCTTCTTCTTTTTATGCTCTGTGTGCCATCTCCATTCTCTGCACAGTTCCTCTTCTGTGCTATTCAGCTACTGCACTCTCCTTCTTCTTCACACATGAATTCCCTTCACCAACAACATTCACAGCAACCTCCAACCGCAACAACAACCCAATCTCTTCTCTGTATCATGTATTTATAGCTTCTATGCACCTTTTGCATGCAATGTTCTCCATACCTCTGCATGCATACTCTCCTTTGTTATCCTCCACCTCTCGAGTGCTCTATCTGATCATCATCATGACTCTTCAGCTTCTCTGGTGGTTCGCCCCGCGTGTCTAGTATCACTGGGTGTTATGTTGAGATTCCTCAGCCTCTCTGGCAGTTGAGACTCTTCATCTTCTCTGTGACAATCGAGCTCACCTTATCTGTTTCGGTTACGGCCTCAATCCCATCCAGCTGTCAATCGCCTCCATGAGTTGTCTTCATTCCACTGGCAGATTCCATGTGACTCTTCTGCTCCTCTGAAAATCACACCGAAGTCTCTTCGCATCCTCTGGTAGAACCCATCAATGGTTACTGGCAGATTCACTGTGTCGTGCAGCAATAGCCCTCCGATCTTGCTCAAAATAAACTGCACCGTTGGATTAACTCTGAAGGGTATTGTCGTTATTTACCTGTTTCACACTTTCGCTGCGAACTTATGATCTTCATCAACCCTGATCGACGATTCATGATCTTTATGAATCAACGGTCCTGATCTCATCGTGATATCACATCTCTATGTTCCTTCGATGGAGATTCTCGTCACTCCCAGTCACGATAGGCGAAGCTCCGAGATGGAGCTCAGATCAACGATCCACGTTCTTGGTAATCCGATGGTCCTGATCTTCTCGCAATCTCGCATCTCGCGATTCCTGTGATGGAGGTTCTCATCACTCCAAGTCGCGATAGGCGAGGCTCCGAGATGGAGCTCAGATCAACGTTCCACGTTCTTATGATGTATTGACGGTCAGGATCATTTCGTGATCTCGCATCTCGCTGATCCTAAGATGGAGATTTTCGTCACTCCAAGTCCCGATAGGCGAAACTCCGAGATGGAGCTTTATGGTGCTCTGGTATTTCACCACGCATCCTCTTGATCCAACGGTCCTTGGTTAAATCGCGATCTCACATCTCACTGTTCCTTTGACTTTCCAGTCAGCGAGATGACGATATTTCGCCATGTGTCCTCTTGATCCAACGGACCACGATTAAATCGCGATCTCGCATCTCTCGCCACATGTCCCCCCAGATGGACGACTATAAATCTCTCACCACTTCGCCGCCTCGCATCCTCGCGCCTCGCGACTTTGAACACCCAATACTTGGGCCTTTATCCTGCGAACCCCCGAGTTCACAAGATATCTCTGATCTCTGCCATGCGTCCTTCCCAGATGGACGGTCCTGATCTTGTCACCACTTCACCGCCTCACGTTCTCGCGCCTCGCGACTTTGAACACCCAATATTCGGGCTTTCACCCTACGAACTCTTGAGTTCACGAGATCGCTCTGATCTCTGCCACACGTCCTTCCCAGATGGATAGTCCTGATCTTCTCGCCACTTCGTCGCCTCGCGTCCTCGCGCCTCGTGACCTTTAACACCAAATCCGTTCTTCTTGTTTTTATTCAGATCTGACGGCCCTCATGCTGTTGATAATTTTGGATGGGATCCAACGATCAGCGACGCTTCTCCTCCAAGTTTACACATCCTTATTACTTGGAAGAATTTCGACTCTGCACTAATTCCTCCTGAGCCTACATTGTTCCTATTTGTCCATCGATGCACATTTTGATCCTGCCATCTTCACTGTTGTACTTGCTAGCATTTCCTTCGATCATTCGATCTTCCTGGCCTTATCTTCTATTTGCCTGTTGATCATCGGTGTTGTACTCAATCCATCAATACTGTTGTACTTGCCATCAATGACAAGCTTATGCTTCCTATAAAACATTTTCCAACAATCTCCCCCTTTGGCATTGATGGCAACTAAGGCACCCGAATTCTTTTCTCCCCCTTTGACATCAATGTCAAAGAAGAGACATGCTCCCCCT
>ML794096.1:143841-165177 GCA_009831015.1 Picea engelmannii | reverse complement strand
ATTGGCTTTACATAACCAGTCTCTACCACATCCCAGACATCTACACCTAAAGCCATTATGTAGGTTCTCATTCTAACTTTCCAGAAGGTAAAGTTTGTTCCATTGAACAGAGGGGCCTTATTGGTTGAATTTCCTTCATGGCTAGACATGTTTAAGCTCTAGGATCTACCCTTACATAAAAGGGGTCGGCTCTGATACCAATTGTTGGACAACTGAGAGGGGGGGGGTGAATCAGTTGTTACCGTGCTTAAACAATTATGGTTCTTTTAAACTCTTTGTAGAGACTCTGATTGATGATCACAATAATGCAGGGAAATAAACAATGGCACATTCAAAATCATTCACATATATGAGAAACACAGAGACAGATATTTTCTGAGGAAACCCATGCAGGGTAAAAACCTCTTTTCTTTTATGTGATAAGTAATGGTTACATTCTTTACAGTATCATACATATGAGCACCAACTCATAATGAGGCTACAACCTCAGATTTGCAAGCTGCAACTTGCTGAGAGAACCAACTCTCTGTTTTCTCTAGCACCTACTAGAAGGAAGCACCAACTCCCTGGTTTCTCTAGCACCAACTAGAAGGAAGCACCAACTCCCTGGTTTCTCTAGCACCAACTAGAAGGAAGCTACAACTCCTTGTTTTCAAGAACCTACTTGAACCTCTGAGGACAATAGTCCTCCCTAGCACCTCCCAACCACCCTGAAATATAAATCTTTGCTACAGAAACTTATTACAGTGATATGATGTTCAACAATGGCTTACCAGACTTATCACTGTTCTGCTGCATTTCGTTGCTCTGTCTGCCTCATTTCCTTTATGCTCACATCATTTGCGTTGTTTGTTCTTCTGCTTTTTATGCTCTGTGTGCCATCTCCATTCTCTGCACAGTTCCTCTTCTGTGCTATTCAGCTATTGCACTCTCCTTCTTCTTCACACATGAATTCCCTTCACCAACAACATTCACAGCAACCTCCAACCGCAACAACAACCCAATCTCTTCTCTGTACCATGTATTTATAGATTTTGTGCACCTTGTGCATGCAATGTTCTCCATACCTCTGCATGCATACTCTCCGTCGTTATCCTCCACCTCTCAAGTGCTCTATCTAATCATCATTGTGACTCTTCAGCTTCTCTGGTGGTTCGCCCCGCGTGTCTAGTATCACTAGGTGTTATGCTGAGATTCCTCAGCCTCTCTGGCAGTTGAGACTCTTCGTCTTCTCTGTGACAGTCGATCTCACCTTCTCTGTTTTGGTTACGGCCTCAATTCCATCCAGCTGTCAATTGCCTCCACGAGTCGTCTTCATTCCACTGGCAGATTCCATGTGACTCTTCTGCTCCTCTAAAAATCACACCAAAGTCTCTTCGCATCCTCTGGTAGAACCCATCAATGGTTACTGGCAGTTTCACTGTGTCGTGCAGTAGTAGCCCTCCGATCTTTGTCAAAATCACCTGCACTGTTGGATTAACTCTGAAGGGTATTGTCGTTATTTACCCGTTTCGCACTTTCGCTGCGAACTTATGATCTTCATCGACCCCGATCAACGATTCATGATCTTGATGAATCAACGGTCCTGATCTCATTGTGATCTCGCATATCGTTGTTCCTTCGATGGAGATTCTTGTCACTCCCAGTCGCAATAGGCGAAGCTCCGAGATGGAGCTCAGATCAACGATCCATGTTCTTGGTAATCCGATGGTCCTGATCTTCTCGCAATCTCGCATCTCACGATTCCTGTGATGGAGGTTCTTGTCACTCCAAGTCGCGATAGGCGAGGCTCGGAGATGGAGCTCAGATCAACGGTCCATGTTCTTATGAAGTATTGACGGTCATGATCATTCCGTGATCTCGCATCTCGTTGATCCTAAGATGGAGATTTTTGTCACTCCAAGTCGCGATAGGCGAAACTCCAAGATGGAGCTTTATGGTGCTCTGATATTTCACCTCACATCCTCTTGATCCAACGGTCCTTGGCTAAATCGTGATCTCGCATCTCGCTGTTCCTTTGAATTTCCAGTCAGCGAGATGATGATCTTTCACCACGTGTCCTCTTTATCCAATGGACCACGATTAAATCATGATCTCTCATCTCTCGCCACATGCCCCCCCAGATGGATGGCTATAAATCTCTCGCCACTTCGTCGCCTCGCGTCCTCGCGCCTCACGACTTTGAACACCCAATACTTGGGCCTTTATCCTGCAAACCCCCGAGTTCGTGAGATCTCTCCGATCTCTGCCACACGTCCTTCCCAAATGGAAGGTCCTGATCTTCTCACCACTTCATCGCCTCGCGTCCTCGCGCCTCGTGACTTTGAACACCCAATATTTGAGCTTTCACCCTACGAACTCCCGAGTTCATGAGATCGCTCTGATCTCTGTCACACATCCTTCCCAGATGGATGGTCTTGATCTTCTCCCCACTTCGTCGCCTCGCGTCCTCGCGCCTCGTGACCTTTAACACCAAATATGTTCTTCTTGTTTTTATTCAGATCTGACGGCCCTCATGCTGTCAGGAATTTTGGATGGCATCCAACGATCAATGACGCTTCTCCTCCAAGTTTACACATCCTTCTTACTTGGAAGAATTTTGACTCTGCACTAATTCCTCCTGAGCCTACGTTGTTCCTGTTTGTCCATCGATGCACATTCTAATATTGCCATATTCACTGTTGTACTTGCCAGCGTTTCCTTCGATCATTCGATCTTCCTAGCCTTATCTTCTATTTTCCTGTTGATCATCAGTGTTGTACTCAAGCCATCATTACTGTTGTACTTGCCATCAATGACAAGCTTATGCTTCCTATAAAACATTTTCCAACAAATATTTCTACGTTGGCATTGTTCTTGGATAGTTATATCTTGTTCAATGGTTGCCCATGAACGTTCAAGTTAGACCCGGTTAGTAGTCATTTTAAGAATAGTATCGAAAAGGTTTAAGGCAATGTGCATTTTGTTCGATAATCCAGGTTTGATATTAGGTTGTGTTGGTTCAGGGATAGTCATGGAGGAATAGTAAAAGTAGGAAAGACTTCAAAGATAGATTAAGTGTTGTCTCAATTTGGTCATATAAAAGAGAATTTACGGTTTCAGAAATAAAATATGGATGCAAATCAAAGGCTCATTCCCATAACTGTGTTATATTTTAATAAAAGGTGTGAGGTGGGAGAAAAACATTTAGCTGCCTATGGTGTAAGGCTCCTTCCAGGGAAGATTCTCACGCATAAACAACAGAGGAAAATTGTAAGGAAATAACAGATGTAGCAGAGAATATGTGTAGAATTCTGAAAATGCAGACTGGTCTTACACCCGTTGATAGTTGGTACAGAGGAAAAACAGTAAACAATTGCAGGAAACCAAAATTCATTCGCTATAGTAGTGGTCGTACTAAATTATAACGAAGCACATCAATTAAGAATATGAAATGAAATGAAATATGAGATACAAGGAAGCAAACTTGTAACACAGTCGTGACAGAATTGAGAATCTTCAGATCTGCATGTATTAACTCTCAAATGTAAAAAACTCCATTACAAACGACACAAAAAGGTCCAACCTTGTTTATTTATTTTTGTGGTATATTTATACAATTTTATAAATAAGGTAGAATCTCAATAGTCACAAAATTTCAGTTATGACGGGGAGGAGTGCAATCGCTCCATTTCTCCTACTCTGTCCTCACTTGGTGCCAGATGTTTTTCATTGCACGAGCTCAATACAAGCGATACATCTTTCAACCAGCTGAGATATTAGCCACGATGGTTCTGCTTGACAGCTCACTTCAAAGAAGTAACATTCTTGGGCTAACTGTTGTAGCTTGTCTTCCATCTGTCCATCTATAATGTCGATGGCACATAATTGCGTGCTGGGCTTAATCATGCATTTCTCCACTTGGTTTATGTCTACCCTAGTCATTTGAGAGATATCGGTCGAATCTCTTTCTTCTTTTTCCTTCAGATCAACAGAGATCCTTTCCACATTCATTTGCATCAACATTTTGGCATTACCTCCACTGTCAATACCCAGCAGATCGTCATCTATAGAATTAAAGGCCTCCTCTAAGGAATTGGTTATCTTTTGGGCTTGTTGCTTGCCTTCGGCAATGTTATGCTCCCATTCCTTTAACATAATGTTTCCTCTGGTTTTCTCTGAAATGGTGAACCTGGGAGTACCTTCCGAAACCCTGTTGTTCGTAGCTATCACCACCTTCTGGAAGGCGACCCGATCTGCTCTGGCATCCCTTTCTCTGGCAGATAAGCTCTCGGACACCTAATTTACCAGCAAATAGTTGTCTCGGATCTCTTCTATCTTGGCGAGCAAATTTCGCTGTGCCACAGAGACTCTGCTATGAATCTCAATCACTTGGGATTTGAACATCCTGATGTTTATCATTCTGCTCTCGGTGGTCTCTACCCTAGCCTGTAGTTGTTTGATCAAATCCCTCTGCTGGCTTGCTTGCATCTGATCATCCCAGACCACCAGCTGTGCTTTCTCAAGCTTAGTTTTGAGCATCTCTATCTCATTTTTATCGGCCAATATGGCCTGCTCTATTCCCACACTAGCCTGGTCTTTAGTATTCTCTGTTGTTGTGGCCAGTCTGGCTTCAAGGGTCCTAATTAGGCGATTTTTTCCTTTAAGTTGATTCTTTAAGATCCTGACTGAGAATTGATTCGCCGAGGCATATGCTCCTAGTGTCCCTGCTATTTCAATGGTGAATTTCTCACTCTTTTTATCCTTTCCCTCAGTCATAACTTTATGTTTTTTGGCAGTCAAATCTCCTTCTTGATAGAATTCCCTTTTCACTACCGCCTTTCTCTTTTTATCGAAGAAAAACTCATTCGGAGGGAGTTCTTCTACTCTTATGGGCCTCATCTCTTCATTGAATATCCATCCCTCATCGATATTTCCCTGCTTTGACTGCTAGGGGGTGATTGATGTGATGGGTTCTCCGATCTGTTTCGTCGATTTTCCCAGAGTATCAACCGGAATCTGCTTCTTTGGCAGTTCTGGAGTTTTTATTTCTGTCTCCGGATTCTTCTTTTTCGACGGTTCTAGAGTCTTTATTTCTGTCTCCGAATTCTGCGTTTGTTCCCCCTCGTCCTAATGTTTTCCTTGGTCAGGAGTCACCTCCTTAGCACCTTCGGCATCCTTCTGTTTCATTTCTGAAATACCTGGACCCTCTCCTCGCAACACAGCAGGAAGACAGCTACGTCGATGTTCCTGGAACTTCAGAACATCATCTCTTTCATCGGGTGCCAAGGATTGTATCCAGGCTAGAATCTCCTCATAGGAACTTGCTCCTCAGAAAATGTCGTCCGAGGGTGAATTCTCATGCTCAAATCTCTTGAGCCTGCAATTGGCCAAATTATTGCTCATGACCCTCTCTGGATCGTGCTTCTTGTATTCTATGGAGAAAAAATTTAAGTCTTCCAGGGCTGTCACCTCGACTTTGGCATGCCCGAAATCTAATAAAGAATAAGAATTTAAACAAACAAGAAAAGATGGCCATACCTTCTTCGAGTACCCTTTAAGTTATTTACTTACACCGCCAATTACCGTTTGTCGGGCAACCTCACGACAAGCCAGCTTGTCGAGAATAAACAATGGCAGCGCATGCGGGGGAACAGAAGCCCCGAAAACTCTCAGGTATGAAAATTCTGCTTCTACGTACCAGTCCGCTATGCTGCTCAGATTTGTCACTATGCTGTCCGAGATCCAGGGTGGCAGGTGACCAAAAATGGTGATGTGCAGGGGCACCATTACCCAGTTAAAAATTTCATAAGCGAAATTTTCTTCTTTGTTTTCCCATAATTTTGCATGATATATATGTATGGGTTCGTCTTCGGCCGGAGTCCAACTCCAGCTCATTAATGGAAATGGTGTCATAGAACAAATTACGTCCATAATGTATGCATACAGGAAGAATGACGACGCTTTCCCATTCTCCTTCTGCTCCCGATACTCTGTGACCTGAAGCATATTTGCCCAGTTAAAGGACTTCGGCAACCTGAAACATTAGAGGCACCCATGCAAGGAAAAAATGCAATGTGTCCTCTTTCCCATATAACTGGCATGTCATCATGGCCACATATATGTATTGCAGTTCTAATGAAGAGATTGAATATATGTTGTGGGTATCATCTCTAAACTTCGCGGTGTTTGAAATCCAATCCTTTATCAAACTGGACATGGTTTTATCATACTGTTCGCATTCCTTCTCCTTGAATTCTTCCAAGAACTCAGTGCCATATGTGTGGTCGGACGTCGTGGGTAGCTTATACATGGTTTGCAGGTGCTCTGGCCTGAAAGTACTGATGGTGACTCTATGTTCGTTCATGATAGTCCTGGTTAGTATGTCCACATGGTCCAGTGCCCATCGGGCCATATCATAATATGGAAGCAACCGCGGTCTGGCTGCTACTCTGTGCATTCCGGATTGGACGACTATTTTATACTTGGTGGTTAAATCATCTCTTTCGTTGTCATTGGATTCATTGGAATAATCCACCAATTCTTCTTGCAGAATATCTGAAACGTATGATACATCGGGGTGAATTATTAGAGACATTGTCTGGGCCTTGTCCTGAAACCTCAACATTCACCTTTGCTGCTTTTCGTGGAGCCATGGTTGAAGCTTGTGTTTTAGCTCTTCTGCGATAGAGCTACATATACATACAGAAGTCAGTTTACTCAGAGGTGGTGAGATCTACATGCTATGAAAATGCATTTGTTATAATGAAATACAGCTCTGATATATACTCAAAAAACTCGGTACCTTTCAGAACAAGTCTGTCAAATCACATTTGGAAATAAATTCTGCCATAAAAATCCGATCTTATACATCGATTTACTCTATTTCCTCATTAATGTCATAAATTTTGGCGGTTTTAAAATTTCAGTTGGCGCATGGATGAAAAGGTCTACCTCGTAAATCGTGTAGACATCAAAGCGTGGAATATTCATTGATTTAGATTAATTAATCCTATTTTACCGATGTTAACAATGTTTCGGTATTCGTTATATCAGGAATTTTACTTCAACATTTTGATTCTCTAACACCCGAGACCACAAAGCTTGATTTTGGTTAATAAAAGGCAATCGTGATTTGGGGCTTGATTAATTTTATAATTATTATATTCACCATATCGCGACTCGGAGCTTCGAAGATAAGTTTCTGGGAGATTTACATGCTGAGCTGCGAAGCCGCGAGATCGTGATAACATGACTTAATTAGAGGGAAGATAATATTGGATTAAGTGATTAATTAATCATGTTATAACTGCATCGTGATTTCGCAAGTCGGGGTTTAGACGGTATAACTTTCGGAAAAAAAATAACGTCGAGTGGGGAAACACCGAGAGAAATTTTTTACCACGGTTAGCTTTTGCCTTTATCCTTGACGTGAGTTACTCAAATAAGGACCTCATGTTCTCGGCTATCAGGGCTATGAAAATAAATTCTTGGGTTTGGAGAACGTTGAGGCGCGAAACCCCGATGACGTTTAATCATGAGTTGGGGAAAACTTTACCCTCATTACTGTTTTGAGTGAAAAGTTAAAATGACTTCGTTGTTTCGTGACTCGGGACATGTGAACTGCATGAGTTATAGTATCTGATATATGAGATCCCGAAGTAGAACGAAAGAGGAAAAATTTTATGACAGGTAGGACTTGTTTTGAGAGTGGAATAATCATCGTTGCTCGCGTGATCAAGCTTCAGATATCATCGACCTCTCAGAGGAAAAAAATGAAAACCATTTTTAGATTTCAAGCATTAAGGATGGAACTTGTGAAGGGATAGAAAAACAAGGGCGGCTCCAACAACACCTATAATTAGAAAGGAAATATCACCTAAGTAGTAAAGTGAGAGATTAAGATCCAAAGACCAAATGCCAAATCCATTCTGTCCCAAGCCAAGATTCAAGGGTCAGCGACCGGAGTCATCAGAGTAGCAACAAGAGCCTAAGCCAAAACTAGGCCAGCAAGGCTTAATCCCAGAGAAAGAGAAAAGGGGAATTGGAAGGCCATCGTTGGATTTAATAGAAACAAACCTATGGGTGGGAGTAAACTTGAAGTGTAGGAAAGCAATATCTGGAACAAAAAATCAAATGTATGAATTTTGTAAGCCAACAACATAATTACGAAAGGAAAGGCAAAGTATATAGCTGCAAGATCCAAGGTATAGAGATCATAAGCATTAGTTCAAAGTGCCAAGACTAAAGTAGTCATAAGTGAGAACAAGGCCTGCAATCGGAAAAGTAAGAGCGTGAAAAGTTCATGTATAGGCTAAATTGAAAACATTGAAGCAGCAGTAGAAGTACCTGTAGGTTAATTTGTTGTTGATTCAGTTGATCAAGATGATGAAATTTCATTAGTTGTTTTTGAACCAGTTTAACTAGTTACACACGGCATTCACAATCAAAACGTTTATACCTCTAGACTGGGCTTATGGGTTTCTCACTAAGAACAATACTTCTATAATTCCTGAACTCAACTTCTATGTTATGCCTTTACACTCTGTTTAGTCAAAGTAACTGAGAGGGAAAATTGTGCTTTCTCTTATTAGATTATGCATCGTACCAATCAGATATTCTACAATATTTTCAGTATTAAATGCCACCAGAGCCATGACGAAGAACACTATAGTACCTCTTGTTTGGTATGAATAAATCCAATGGTGAATCTGGAATTTAGCAGGTGTGTATTTCCATCCCCTATCATCTATAAATAGAGTTTTTCACTTCACTCAATGAAGAGATAAAATGTGCTTACTCTTATTATACGAAGCACCCTAAGTATCAGAAACAAACGAATTCTCCGAGCGAGATTACGCTAATGAGTGTATCACCCAGGTCGTGAGATCATTATGATTTGTTTCGATAAAGGAAGGAACCACATATTGATATTATTAGGTGATGCATTCTTCGCATAATCGATGAGAACATCAACTGATCGATTTCTAGTCACTCCATGGAGCCCAATTTTGGTAAGGTGCATCGTTCATAAGAATATCTTCCAGGAGAGGGAATGTTGCATCAATGTGAGGTGTAAATTGAAATCATTCTTTGTCTGGTCCTTCCTCTATTGTGAGTCCAGGCCTATAGTGAAGGGACTAGGCTTGGAGGAGAATTGTAGGGATGGTAGAGAGATAGGAGGATGGTTGACAGATAGGGTAAGGGAAAAATCCCCTACTAAGAGAAGGCATATGGCAGACAATGAGTTACATTTATAGGTCTCTAAGGTAAGGGAGAAATTCATCTCATCGGTAATCAAAGAAAATTGTTTCGCTCACTCAATGGCTCATGGACTCCTCACTCGTTGAATAAAGGACTCACCACAGAATACTCACTAACAGAATCACTAATGCAATAACTAACCCACCACGTAACCATCATTGATGGACTCACTCACCTCCAACATGTAACCCTCATCTTTCTGACCTCATTCGGAACACCTCATTCATTGTGAAAAATCATAAGTTGAAAGGGGAAGATTTAAAGTGTAATGGGGAATGCGTTAATTATCTTGAAGGGAAAGTGAACTGACTAAGGATTGACTGTCGGTAATCTATGCATATTGGTGAATGTATAAATTATATTTAACGGAAAGAAAAAATCATATAGACACATAGAGAAAGCATACATGCAGCTTGGTATTGAACGGAATGCGAGATAAAATATACGAGCAAAACAACACGGTGAGGCTACGCTCACTTTTGTATATTCAATGAAGACGGATTACATCCTTATATAGGAAAAGACTCGACCGAGTCGGTTACATGCAAACCAAAAAAAACTAGACTCTTAACTAAGAACTGACTCTTAACACGCCTACAGCTGACTCTCACAACTAAAGCTCTCACAACTGAAGCTTATAACTGGTGCTTACAGTTGGTGCTTTCTCCATTATTTCCAAGTCTCCCCCTTAATGGAGAATGGATTGACTTCTACACCTAACATCTCCCTAAACAGTTCAAACTTAATATTTCCCAGAGGCTTAGTGAAAATATCAGCAGCATTTTCACTAGTATTACAATACACAAGAGTTATTTCATTTGACTACAACTTTTCTCGAACAAAATGAAACTGAGATTCAACATGCTTTGTCCTTGCATGAAAAATCGGATTCTTCAAAATATTGATTGAACTTTGATTGTCACATCTGATCATCATAGGTTCCTTTCATTCTTCTCCAACATCTTGAAGAAGTCTTCTTAACCAAACCGCTTCACAAGTTGTTGCACACAAGGCTTTATATTCTGCTTCAGTAGAAGACAAAGATACAGTAGGTTGCTTTTTACTGCTCCATGAAACAACCCCGGATCCAATGTTGAACGCATATCCAGTGGTTGATCTTCGATCATCCAGATTTCCAGCCCAATCAGAATCTGAATAACATGTCAAATCAACATTAGATGCATCAGTATACTTAATACCATAATCAAGTGTACCTTTTAGATACCTGAGTACTACCTTTGCTGCATTCCAATGGCTTTCATGAGGTTTCGCCATGAACTGACTTAACACACTCACAGAATATGAAATATCAGGTCTAGTTGTGGTGATATCATTCAGACTACCCACCATCTGTCTATACATAGTGTCATTCACCTCCTTCGAACCATCATCACAAGACAGTTTCACATTCTGTTGCATGGGAATAGTAGAAGACTTACATTGATCCATCTTAAATCTCTTAAGTATTTATCTGATATACTTACTCTAACAAACAAAAGTTTGGCCTTCATTTCTCCAAACTTCAAGACCTAGGCAGTAATGTAACTCACCAAGATCTTTCATTTCAAATACCTTTGATAACTTCTCCTTTAGAACCGAACCTCGGGCGGGGCTTTATCACAATGAAAGTTTTTCGAACTTGTTTGAACAAGGTTAATACATCCTGACAGAAGGAAGGTTAAGGACATACCCCAGACAATTTATCCAAGTACCTTTGGACGAGGGAGGGGAGGGTCAATGGCATAGAATTGACCATTTGTGGGTACCATACCCCAAACGTGGGTGAATAAATGGAAAGAAAGACAGCAGGAAGGAATTCTTTTGAACAAACGTGCCGAGAGGATACCTTATTCAAAAAGGCCCACATCACTAGCTGAGAGAAAAGAGAAGGTTACCACCGATCCACCACTGAATGGAATTATTATGCTTCCCATGTTTCCCACCAGAAGAATGAGTTTGAGCCATGTTGTTTACATATGAGCTTATCGATTAAGACATGTTCCAAATAGATGAGAAAAGAGATGTACCCACATACTGGAGGTATAAAGGAGAAGTGCCACCAAGTTCCCAACAAACAGAAAACACATTGTTTCATTCCTTTCCTTCCATACCATTGAGGTAGGAACATTCCAGTGTTCCATAGCGGTAAGTGAGTTGTTGTTCAAGGGTCAAGTTCGAGGTAAAGGGTCTAGGTATTCTATGTGGGGTAGAGGGTAGATATCTAGAGTCGAGTTCGAGGAAGAGTTTGAGGAATATGGATACTATGGATAAGACCGCCTTGAAGCTATGACTGGTTACTGCATGGCATATTCTCTATGGCTATGACCGACAATGACTTCCTGTATGAAAATGTTAGTTACTTATGTGCATCTAGTATGAATCGGTATATCATATGACCCTCAACGGGTGAATCGTATATAATGAGCTAGCTTTATTATATCTCTCTTGTTGTGAAGGTATCGCTTAGCCCTATCCCATGCACATAGCCTTCCTTCGTTCACCGTACTTCCTTCCCGAGGTATGGATGGGGGGCCTTACTCTCTCGGGTATCCTATGATGTGTTCCTTCTATATCGACCATTGATGGGGGTAAGGCCTTCTCTCTATGGTAAGGATACTTCTCTATCTCTTATGGGGGTAAGTCCTCCTTCTATCGTTGTCTGGTAGCACCTTGGGGCCATCTCTTTCATCTGGTGGGAACATGGGGGCAATGGAAGTTTGAAAAATCATTTATCAGTTTAGCTACACATTCAGCCCTTGCAGAATTCTTTTTCTCCAGTTTCTAGCTTGGGGGAAGGCAGGGAGGCAATCAAGACAAAACGCCCATTGTGTATAGGAATGAACACACCTAAAAAAACCAACAAGGTCATAGGTTTATCTAAATATAGGAGAATCACACACATGGTCATAAGGAATGCACAATTCTCAATAGAAGGACCATGTGCTCAGAATATAGTACAAGAATAAAGGTGCAAGGAGAAGAATGGCATGTTTAACACTAAAAAATTCATTAATAAATAAAGATGAAAGGTTAATGACATCGAGAATAGAGCAATAAAAGAAACAAGTTGGACCATATTAGTGTGGGAGTGGAATTAGTTTACAGCAAGTGAGGAAGGTCAAAAGGCATAGTGCAAGAGGCTGCCAAGGAGTAGGTCAGATTCACAACAGGTTATAAAGTATATTCCAGCTGAATAAAAGGTAAAAAAAGTTCCCAAGACGAGGCGAATTTTTAGTAAGTTCCCAAGGGAGTCCCAAGGCATTTCCCGGGTCAGCTCTGAAGTCTAATTTCCAAATGCAAGTCCCAAGGTACGGGAAAGGTTGTAGGTAATATTTTCCAAGGGATATTTGTTCCCCCCCAAGGGATGAGGTCAGAGACATAGGTTACAAAGGTTATTTCCAGACCCAAAGTCTGTAGTAATGAGGTTTTTTCTTCCATAGTCCTACCCAAGGAGTGTGAGGATGTTTCAAAGGAGGTATGTCGAGTTAGTATGGATGAGTTTAAGGTCCCATGAATTTAAGTGTTCCCAAGGCAGAGTTGAAAATCCAAATGGAGGGGGAGCTGTAAGAGGGTATGTATTTACCAAAGGATGATTTAAGTGGTAAGGATGGAGCCTTTCACTGACACGATTATTTCCTTATTGCATTATATACGTGCATATCCACCAACTAGAATAAACTACCTCACTCCTTCCACTTGTTTGGTACCCTTCTTTGGCCCTCTATGGCCAGCCAACATAAGTACCTCACACTCCTTCCACTTGTTTGGTACCTCGACTTGTGCCTCCCACAACAAGGGTATGTGTGCTTTTTTCGAAATTGTCTGGCTAGATTCAAACTTTCAAAGTAGGTGTCTATCTTTCCTCTCAAAGAATGAGGGTGGTTATGAATGTCCTTTCCTTCCCAAACATGGTGAGATTCAAACTTGAAGTATACGGGTATTTCTAACCTAAAGCTTGTCGAAACAGAATAATAGTAATTCAATATTAGTTGGCTTATACCAGTGAAATATGCAAGCAAGATTCTTATTTCCCTGATATAGAGTAGGTTGGGATGGTTGGATAGGAGATGCCACCTTATTACTCTTGAATTTATGACTTTGACAAGGTTATTTCTTGCTCGAGAAAAGGAGGGCAAGAAGAGTGAAGCTCTTGCCTGACCCCAAATTCTACGTTAAGTGAATCAAATGTATCACGTCAATTGCTCCTACCCAATTGGTTGGCATCAGGTGCCCACTTTCGGGAATTTTGTTCAATCCATGCGGATTCCACTTCGACCTTTTATGAATTAAAGGTCATATTTCACTTCTCCATCTCTAATGGGTTGGGTTTGCATTTCACTGCACCGACCCATTTCCCGCATACCAAAAGGGAGGGGTTGTGTGGCGCCCCCTCCTATTTCTTATTCGGAGGGAAATATCGACGTTTCTTCACTATCAGGTCCCACTCATATGGAACCTTAATCCAATCAATTTTTCTCCTGCCTTGACCCTTCCCCCTCCGACCCTTACTCATCGTTTCTTTCTTAGGAGAAGACTTCTTCATTTTTGCCAGATCGGGTTTCTGCTAAGACCCCAGTGCATTAATCGGGGTGTATCCCAAGGGATTTTTTAGCCTTTTCCAATAGGAGGAGAAGGGGTGGTGAGACCCAGGTAACCTCTTACAAAAGAGATCTTCCTCCGTGGCAAGTTTTTGGATCTAGTTGGGGATACCATAATCCAAAGTAGCCAGTATTTGCCTATATCGACTACCCTCCCCCTCTTCCTAGGCTCTTCACCAAAACAGGTGAGCCTCGAGAGCCCAAGAGAATATTGTGGCTGCCACTCGTTCAGGTTTGAGCATGATGGTGCGCCCCCTCTCGCAGACGGAATCAACATCCCATTTCATATTTTGGAAAGAATCCCAAAATAGTTATTGTTTATTTAACCAACAATGGGGAGGGCGGCTATGACCACAAAGGATTATTATGGGGGTATTTTGATTCATCCATTGGGGTTTATAATTCTCATTTTGAAATAGCCAACTCGATTTATTTTTCATTGTCCCTCCAGCTTGGTTGGGCCTGAGCTCTATAATGTTAAAGTCAAGGGGCAAAGAATTCAAAAGCGCTCCCAACCATGTATTTGATGAAGGCATGGAGTGGTTTGGCTGAGTTCATACATGTATCCCTCCATCTATCTGGGTTCAAGAACTTGATTTTGTAAATAGGGAACTAGCTCGATTTATTTCCAAATTTCTAGCACTATGTGCCTATGGGCGGCGTCTAAATCCTCAAGTCAAGGGGTGAAGCGATGAAAATCTTATCAGATGTGTGTTTTCTTATATTAAACCTGTCATTTCAATGGGTCGTTTCCATAATCCATCCACAGGGTCTAAAACTTGCATGTTTTCTTTAGGCAAGTCAATTAATTAGAGCATTTAAGGTCTAACTTCCCTTCCTTCCTTCCAAGAATGTCCGGCTTTATAGAACAAAGAGGGCAAGGTTGTTCCCACTATCTGATGGTAGTTGTTAAACTTTCTTTCTGTCTTCCTGCTGAATAAGGTGACCCATCTAAGCAATGAGGCACGGAGTGGTTATAAAACAAAAGATCATAAGAAGTGTCATAAAGTAATTATTATATATGTACTAATAAAATATTACTAGACAAACAAAACAGACAGGGTAGTCACAATGCTACGGTAGTTGGTTGTTGTAATGAAGAAAGATAGTAATATGGGGAGAAAGAGAAGCTAGCTACGAAAGAAGGTATCCAGTCGTGTTTCTGAAGTGATGGCTTTATTGACTAAATCTAGGAAGTTCCCACGATCTCTGCTAAAAGTCAACCCAGCCTCTCGACTACTGAACTATCCTGCAGTAGCATGGACAAGTCCTCCCTTGGATACTCGACTCTCCATTCCATCATCCATCCATCCCCATAGGAGCATGCAACTATACTATGAGTCCTCAACAACTCTACCATCCATCTAGCCATGTCCATGTCTCATAAGTTTTGGTTGTTTATAATCTATCTGGGGGAGTTCCACACAAGATATCTCTGCTAAAGGTAAACCCTATAAGCTAATATCCCATCATATCGTAGGAGCATGCTACTACAAGTCCTTGGCTACTCAACCAACCAACCATGTCTCATCAGTTTTGGCTTGAGTTCCTAAATCTGTCAGTTCTAACAACGATTCCAGAACTATTGTTGTCGGTCCAATTGACCCAGGTCTGATCGATCCAACAACAATAATCAAACTCCTAGCCAGGAAATGACCTAAAGAAATATATATCAGAAGCTATGTCGGTTCGTATTGTTTGTCCAGCAAGTAAATAAATCTTATCAAATGCACTTTTTTCTATGTAAAACAATAGGTTGTGGGGGTTCAGATACATAATCCTTCCATCCAGGATGAAAATGCACGATTTTAGTAAGCGAAATCAATTATTGAAAACATTTAAGGTAGAAACTTCCATACATATGGTGCTTATAAAAAGTCTCTAGCAAGTGACTCCTAAGTGATTCATTCAAGTGGTATAGGTATATATAACAGGTACAGGTCCTAAGGTGGTTAACTATGCAGGTGGGTGGAAAGTCCTAAAAGGTAAAGGCTCTTCATCTATCTGAAGCAGAAGGTAATCATGAATCATTGGCTCCTCTTAAATCAAAGTAATATGCCCAGAAGTTGGATAGTGTTACCCAGAAGAATTCATAAGATAAGTTGGGTTAAAAGGTTATTCATATCCTAGTGTTGTATGTAATATTGGATGTAGGTTGGGTGAATCTCATCCCAAGAAGAGAAGTCTAGCGCAATAGAAACAATTATTTCCTGAGTCAAGTGGTATAGGTAGAAGGTAGGTCTATTTATTTAGGTGGGTAATTTGGGGGAGTTGGTAATAGTAAAGGTAAATATCCTATCTTATTGCCACCCATACTGAGAGTATTCTTGGCTTCATGAATTGGTTGGAAGCACTCCATTTTTTTAGGAGCGTTAAGCCGCTCGACCAAAGGGAGAGGGAGTTTCAAGTAAATATAAGAGGTGGGTTGGGTAGTCTGTGCATTACCAGTTATGTGATTTATGTGAATAGGATGGGAGTTCAACACCAGACTCTTAATCTGAGTAAGCCTCTCTTGCATGTATACGTCATTGCCATTGTAAAAAACATGTCCTTATTTCAAAAGGATAGGAGGAGACCAACAATAAGAACTTATTCGCTAGAGAAACTCTATGATGAGTCTATCTATACAACCTAACCACTGGGGGGAATAGACTCCCCGGGGCCTATCTGAGATAGTGAGCAACCTCTCATAAGTTTTCATCAAAATTTACAGGCTCCGCTCCTAACTTTAATATTTGGCATTTTGGATACCATTGGAACTTCTCCAACACTTAGTTGTGTTTCCTAGGCCGGTGATATATATTTAGTTTAGAAGGAATATAGCCTATTGGATGTGAAATATGTCCCAACCAAACAAGTGGTTACTTAGATGTAGATATTTCTTATAGATATGGATTTCGCATAACATCGTAATGGAAAATACATATAGATGCGAGTTTTTCCGAGCCCCAACGAAGTCCTTACTTTACTTGGTATGTAGGTGTTTGTCTTTCCTGGATTTATTGAATCATCACCTGGAAATCATAGGTCACCTATCAAAAAGGGTACAGTACTAACTAACTTCACACTCACTCACCTCATTCTGGGCATGTGGGAACCTTAATAGTATAGTCCCTTCTCCCTTAGGTCTGGTCTAATGTATTAATAGGGGGGATCTTTCCAATGCTGCCATTTCCATTGCTAAGAAGGCCAATCAACATCATCAACATCAAAATTTACATCCATAACCATAGAGACATGCGTATATAGAGAGCCCTATAGTTCAAGCCCTAGAGATTTCCTGAAGCTACTCCATAGCAAGAACCTTTTGAGAAACCATTTAGTCTTTGGCTTAGTCTTTGTAAAATGTCAACATAGATATGCCAGTATCAGAAGAAGGTTTTTTCATCTTGTCCAACCAAAGCTATTCTATCTCTATTGTTGTGAAAATATGGAATAATGGGAGTAATTACATCTATAAATGAACCCTATTCTTTATTGGATTAGTGAAAAAGGAAATGGACATATATTGAAGCTAGGCCGCCCAGTTAATAGGGAACTCTACATAAGCTTAAGACTAAGGGGCAAGCGCTCGACTTGCTGTAGAGACGAAGGCTTGTCTCTATAGCTAGTTACTGGGGAAGAAGTATCTATGACTGGAAAAAGTAGCCCGAAAATAATACCTAGGGATTTCACTCCAGTAAATTGCAGAACTAAAGCTAACTTTATTATTGTCTTTCTCTATGATAGTATATCTCCTTTTCAATCACAGTTGGCACCTTGTCATGCATGTAGAATTTTATATAATAATTGGTGCATATCACACTGGGGACTACTCCATTCCCACTAGCCTATCTAATATGGCGAGCAGCCTAAAAGGACTGGTAAGTGTAATTATATTATTAGAACATCTTGAATGAATATAACTTAGAAGTATATTATCTAAAGATATTAGTATAAATATTATAGATATTAGTATAGATATAAAACAAGTATGATAGGTTCTTAGTGCATGTGGACACTACAGGCTAGTGTCTCTTCTGGCATTGGACACTTGGCATGGAATATGGCATCTAGTTCAGCACCTACCTGGATCGCTCGACTAGTGGCATGTACTAGTGGCTAAGGGGCGTTGATCTGAAAATGATAAAGACTTGTATTCTTGAAAATATTTGCAAGATTTAATTCAATTGTTCTTATGCAAATGGATCAATTTTGCAAACAAAAATTTTATATAAATAACACATTCAATATGCATATAAACATCATCAAATAACAGTGAACAGAAAACAAACAACACAGCAAATGATAAAGGAGCTCACCCCTCTCTTGCGCTACATCTCCTGGTCCAGCTTCCAATGGATATTTTGTATTATTTTCTCAAAGTGCTAAAATATGTTCTTTACAATGCTCAAAATTCCAAATAGATGGCTCCAATGGCTTCAAAACGTCCAAAACCCCTACCTGGGCTTTTTCGGCACCTCGTTTGGCCAAAAATTGAAGAAGATAGGCTTCCTGGAAGTTCCCCTTCAAACTTGTTGTCTCTAGATCGCCAAAATGCACCTCTGTCTCCTCAACCTAGCCCCCACGTGCATATTTTTGTTAAAACTCAGCACCGAGCGCAACCGCCAAACGGTGCGAACTGTAGGACGGTTACGCACGTAGCCCCTAATAGCCAAGACCGTGGGCACATGGGCCACCATATGACCGTGCGCATATACAAATAGGGCCAAAGTTTTAAACCATATGGTAACGGTCAGAAAGGTGCGTGAGCCAGTGGTTACATTACATACACATATGACTGGGGGCCGAGGCTTAGCCTTGGCTCGGACCACACCCCCAATACAAAACTATTGCAATTCAAATAATTTGTTTAACAATATATATTAAGAAACATATGTTGGCATGCCGATTGGATGACCCTTCCCAAGGCTCTTCCCCTGCCCAGAGGTCGCGGGGTCGAGTCCTACCAACTACCAAAGTTTTAAACCATTGTTTAGGTGACACGTGGCAACCATTGATTGGGCCATGTGTCGCCATCCCATTCACCACAAAAAAGCCACGTGTCATACAAAAACTCGTCCACACGACTGCCAACCAACACCTGCCACGTGTCGTACGACTCTGCCACGTCAGCATCCATACGGACTGTACGGACTGTACAATCAGGACATTTTTTATGTCTATTTTTTGATTTGAACAGAACGTGATATCTCTCTCATCCAACATTCATTTGAACCCAAACGAGTTGCATTGATTTCATGACAATGAGGCCTATGGACCCATTCGATTTGAAGCGATTCCGAGCACTTTGAATTTTGAGCAAAATTTGATCCCCTGGATCACACCTCCCCATTGGAAAGCTTTTAAACCTCCAAAAGACTATTTTTAGTCTATATGAAGATTAGGGTATAGTTCCCTCACCTTTCCAACCTCAATCCACTTGGATTTTCTTGGATTTGTTCCTTTAAGACCAATCTGAAGATATTCCACATTTCCTCGTTTTGAAGTTCTCATTCTCCTGTCAAGGATTGTGTCTTCATGCAGTTCTGTAAGATATTTTGGGGAGAAATAATCTATAGAAGGAATCTTTACATGTTCTCCTTGATCATCAATCAAAGGAGGCTCATACAATTTCAAATTCTCAACATTAACAACTGCATACATTTGCATATAAGGAGGCAAATCTAAACAGAAGGCATTATTACCAATCTTGTCAAGAATCTTGAAAGGACCATATTGAATTGGTTTTAGTTTTTTACCTTCTCCTTTAAGCCTCTCCTTACTAATGTAAATCCAAACTTCATCTCCAACTTGGAAACTATGATCAACACGATGCTTGTCATGTCTTGTCTTGTACTTGGCTTGACTCTTTTCCAACTGCTCTTGTACCATTTGATGTATCGACTGAATTTGTTCAATGAACTTTTATGACCTATCAATGTCATATTGACCATCAATAGCAATATCCTTCCCAAATATAAAATCTAAAGGAGATTTGGGCAAATAGCCAAAACATGCTTCAAATGGCGATGTTTGAGTCGAAGAGTGCTTAGCTCAATTGTAAGCATGCTGAATGTAGTGTAAATTCTCATCCCAAAGTTTAGGATGCTTCCTGCAATAACCAGGAAGAAGATGCACCACTGTTCTATTTACCACTTCTGTCTGACCATCGGTTTGCAGATGAAAATTTGTGCTCTTTTTTAGTTTGGTGTCCATGAGTGCCCATAAACTTGACCAAAATCTTCCAATAAATCGAGAATCTCAATCAGAAATAATGGATTTGGGCAATCCAAAATGTACCCAAACATTATGAAAGAAAATTTGTGTCATTTTCTCAGTTGTAACCTGCTTCTTACAAGGCATCAAAATACACATTTTGCTAAATTGATCAACCACAACATAAAGATAATCATGATTTATTCTCGACATAGGTAGACCTCCTACAAAGTCCATAGAAATACTTTCCCAAGGATGAGAAGGAACCAGAAGTGGAGTATACAAACCCAACTTTCGATTGCTAGGTTTTCTTGTGGCACATAACAAACATCCTCGAACATATCTTGAAACACTTTCATTCATTTTAGGCCAATAGCGGTACCTTTGCAAATTAGCCATCGTCTTGCCTACACCAAAGTGACTAGCAATAAGAGAAGAATGGGCTTCTCTTATTATGTTGATTCTTTCACCCTGTGGAATACATAGCTTGCCAAGATGATACAAAAGATTATCATGCAAATGGTAATCCAATTCCTCAACATGGTTAGAATGACACAAAGTCTCATATACTTCTTTAAAATCAGCATCTACAGCATATTTCTCAGCATAACTCACATGCATGATAGGACTATGCTTAAGAATGACTGAAGCACTAATAATAGGCCTTGAAAGCATATCAACAACTTTTTTATAAATGCCCTTCTTATAGCTTATGACCAAGTGGAATTGTTGTAGAAAACCCATCCATCTGAAGTGCCTTGCTTGTTGTAACTTTGTTTGTGATTGTAAGTATTGCAGTGGTTAATGATCTGTGTGGACAATGGTTTCTTTCCCCAACAAATAATGTTTCCATTTTTTCACACTTTGCACCAATGCATACAACTCCTTATCATAAGTAGGATAGTTAATCACGACACCATTAAAATTTTCAGAATGAAAACAAATGGGCTTACCATGTTGTAACAAGACTGCTCCCATTGCATAAGTGCTTGCATCAGTTTGGATTTCAAAAGGTTGCCTCAAATTCGGAAGTGAAAGAACCGGCGCTGAACTGATTCTCTCCTTCAAAGTATAAAAATCCCTTTGTTTCTTGCCTCCCCATTGAAAAACTTGCTTGACACTTGTCACTGCATGTAATGGAGTTGCAATGGAAAAAAAGTTAGCAATAAACTTTCTCCAATATTGGGTTGCTCCCAAAAAACTTCTTACCTCTGTCACATTGTTGGGCTTGGGCCATTCCAATATAACTTTGACCTTGGAGGGATCAATTTTCAATTCACCTCCACCAACAATATGC
>ML794096.1:125524-137137 GCA_009831015.1 Picea engelmannii | reverse complement strand
TCAATATAATATATGTTGGTTTTCCCGGTTTGGGTTTCCAGGTGAAAAATCTCTGTGTAATGTTTGTATTTGCCATTGCATATTTTCTGTTCTTTTCTGAATATCAGTTTGCAGTAGATATTGTACAAGGTTAGAATTTACACGTTTTAACTTTTCACTCAAAACAGTAACGAGGGTAAAGTTTTCCTCAACTCATGTTTAAACGTCATCAGGGTTTCGCGCCTCGACGATCGTCAAACCCAAAATTTTACTTTCATAACCCCGATAGCCGAGAACATGAGTTCCTTATTTGAGTAACTCATGTCAAGGTTAAGGGTAAAAGCTAAACCGTGGTAAAAGATTCCCTCGGCATTTCTCCACTCGACATTGTCCTTTTTGAAAGTTTGATCGTCTAAACCCCAACTCGTGAAGTCACGATGCAGTTATAACGTGATTAATTAATTACTTAATCCAAGATTATCTTCCCTTTTAATTAAGTCATGTTATCGCGATCTCGCGGTTTCGCAGCTCGACATGTAAATCTCCCAGAAATTTATCTTCGAAGCTCCGAGTTGCGATATGGTGAATATAATAATTATAAAATTAATCAAGCCCCAAATCGCGATTACCTTTAATTAAACCAAAATCGATCTTCGTAGTCTCGGGAGTTAGAGACTCAAAATGTTAAAGGAAAATCCCCGATATAGCGAGTACCGAAACACTGTTAACAGCGGTAAAACCAAATTAATTAAGCTAAATCAATGAATATCCCACGCTTTGATGTACGCACAATTTACGAGGTATCATTTTCCTCCATGCGCCAACTGAGAGTTTAAAACCGTCAAAATTTATGACATTGATGAGGAAATAGGGTAAATCAACGTATAATATCGGATTTTTATGATAGAATTTATTTCCAAATGTGATTTGACAGACTTGTTCTGAAGGTTCTATCGCAGAAGAGATAAAATGCAAGCTTCAGCCATGGCTCCACGAAAAGCAGCAAAAGTGAATGTTGAGGTTTCAGGACAAGGCTTAGACAATGTCTCTGATACTTCACCCCGAAGTATCAACTCAGTCTCGAATTGGTCATATGTTTCAGATATTCTGCAAGCAGAATTGGTGGATTATTCTGACGACTCCGACGACAACGAAAGAGATGATTTAACCACCAAGTACAAAATAGTCGTCCAATATGGAATGCACAGAGTAGTAGCCAGACCGTGGTTGCTTCCATATTACGATATGGTCCGATGGGCATTGGACCATGTGGACATACCGACCAAGACTATCATGAACGAGAAAAGAGTCACCATCGGGACCTTCAGGCCAGAGCATCTGCAAACCATGTACAAGTTGCCCGCTATGTCCGACCACACATATGGCGTTGAGTTCTTGGAAGAATTCAAGGAGAAGGAATGCAAATAGTATGATAAAACCATGTCCAGTTTGATAAAGGATTGGGTTTCAAACACTGCAAAGTTCAGGGCTGATACCCACGGCATATATTCAATCACTTCGTTATAACCACAGTACATATATGTGGCCATGATGACATGTCGATTATATGGGAAAGAGGACACATCGCATTTTTTCCTTGCGTGGGTGCCTCTAATGTTTTGGGTCACCAAAGGCTGTTCTTTTAACTGGGCAGAGATGCTTTCAAATAGCTTGACCAATCGGGTCACAGAGTATCGGGAGCAGAAGGAGAATGGGAAGGTGTCATCATTCTTCATATCCGTGTACATTATGGACACGATTTGTACTATGACACCATTTCCATTGATGAACTAGAGTTGGACTCCGGCCGAAGATGAACCCATACATGTATATCACGCAAAATTATGGGAAAACAAAGCAGAAAATTTTGCGTATGAAATTTTTAACTGGGTGATGGTGCCCCTGCACATCACCATTTTTGGTCACCCGCCACCCCGGATCTAGGATAGCATAGTAACAAATCTGAGAAGCATCGTGGACTGGTATGTAGAAGCTAAATTTTCCTACTTCAGAGTCTTTGGGGCTTTTCTTCCCCCGCATACGCTGCCATTGTTCATTCCCGACAAGCTGGCTTGTCGCGAGGTTGCCCGGCAGACGGTAATTAGCGGTGTAAGTAAACAGCTTAAAGGGTATTCAAAGAAGGTATGGCCATCTTTTCCTATTCGTTTGAATTCTTATTCTTTATTATATTTCAGGCATGCCAAAACCGAGGCGGCAGCCCTGGAAGACCTAAATTTGGTCTCCATCGAATACAAGAAGCACGATCCATAGAGGGTCGTGAGAAATCATTTGGCTAATTGCGGGCTCAAGAGATTTGAGCATGAGAATTCACCCTCGGATGACATTTTCCGAGGAGCGAGGTCCTATGAAGAAATTCTAGCCCGGATTCAATCATTGGCACCCGAGGATAGAACCAAGGTATTGAAATTCCAAGAACACCGACGTAGTTGTCTCCCTGTTGTGTTACGAGGTGAGGGTCCAGGTAGTTCGGAGACAAAATAGAAGGATTCCGAAGGTTCTAAAGATGCAACTCCCAACCAAAGAAAACACCAGGACGAGGGGGAACAAACGAAGGATTCAGAAGCAAATAAAAAGACTCCAGACCCGCCAAAGAAACATAATCTGGAGACAGAGAAAAAGACTCCAGACCCGCCAAAGAAACAGAATCCGGAGACAGAGATAAAGACTCCAGAACAACTGAAGAAGCAGAGTTCGGTCGACACTCCAGGAAAATCTACGAAGCAGATCGGAGAACCCATCACATCGGTTACCCCCTTGCAGTCGACGTAGGGAAATATCGATGCAGGATGGATTTTCAATGAAGAGATGAGACCCATAAGAGTAGAAGAACTCCCTCTGAACGAGTTTTTCTTCGATAAAAAGAGAAAATCAGTAGTGAAAAGGGAATTCTATCAAGAAGGAGAGTCGACTGCAAAGAAATATAAAGTCATAACGGATGGAAAAGACAAGAAAAATGAGCAATTCGCCACTGAGATAGCAGACACACTAGGAGCCTATGCCTCGGCGAATCAATTTTTAGTTGGGCTCCTAAAAAACCAACTTAAAAGAAAAAATCGCCTAATTAGGACCCTTGAAGCCAAACTGGCCACAACAACAGAGAATGCTAAAGATCAGGCGAGTGTGGGAATAAAGCAGGCCAGATTGACCGATAAAAATGAAATAGAGATGCTCAAAACTAAGCTTGAGAAAGCAGAGTTGGTGGTCCGGGATGGTCGGATGAAAGCAAGCCAACAAAGGGAGTTGATCGAACAGTTGCGGGCTAGGGTGGAGATCGTCGAAAGCAGAATGATAAACATTGGGATGTTTAAATCCCAGGCGATCGAGATTCAGAACAGAGTCTCTGCGGCGCAGTGAAATTTTCTCGCCAAGGTAGAAGCGATCTGGGACAGCTGTCTGTTGGTAAATCAGGTTTCCTAGAACTTATCGGCCAGAGAAATGGATGTCGGAGTGGCTCGGGTCGCCTTCCAAGAGGCGGTGATAGCCACGAATAACCGGGTTTCGGCAGGTACTCCCAGGCTCACCATTTCAAAGCAAACCAGAGGAAACATTCTCTTAAAGGAATGGGAGCATAACATTGCCGAAGGCAAGAAGCAAGCCCAAAACATAACCAACTCCTTGGAGGAGGCCTTTAATTCTATAGACGACGAGTTGTTGGGCATTGACAGCGGGTGCAATGCCGAGACGTTAATGCAAATAAATGTGGAAAAGATCTCGCTTGATCTGAAGGATAAAGAAGAAAGAGATTTGGTCGATATCTCTCAGAGGACTATGGTGGACATAGTCCGAGTGGATAAATGCATGATCAAACCCAGCGCGCAATTATGCACCATAGACATCATCGATGGACAGATGGAAGACAGGCTGCAGCAGTTAGCCCGAGAATGTTACTTCTTCAAAGCTAGCTTCCAAGCAGAACCATCGCGACTAATATCTCAGCTGGTGGAAATATGTATCGCTTGTACTGAGCTCGTGCAACGACAAACATCTGGCACCAAGTGAGGACACAGTAGGGGAAATGGAGCGATTGCACTCCTCCTTGTCATAACCAAAATTTTGTGACTGTTGAGATTCTACCTTATTTGTAAAATTGTATAAATATATCACAGAAAGAAATAAACAGGGTTGGACCTTTTTGTGTCGTTTGTAACAGATTTTTTTACATTTGAGAGTTAATACATGCAGATCTGAAGATTCTCAATTCCGTCACGACTGTGTTACAAGTTTGCTTCCATGTATCTCATTTTTCATTTCATTTCATATTCTTAATTGATGTGATTCATTATAATTTAGTACGACTACTACTATAGCGAATAAATTTTGGTTTTCTGCAATTGTTTATTGTTTTTCCTCTGTACCATCTATCAGCGGGTGTAAGACCAGTCTGCATTTTTAGGATTCTACAATATTCTCTGCTACATCAGTTAATTCCTTACATTTGTTCCTCTCCTATTTATGTGTGATACTCTCCCTTGATAGGAGCCTTACACCATAGACATTCAAGTGTTTTTCTCCCATCTCACACCTTTATTAAAATATAATACAGTTACGGGAACAAGCCTTTGATTTGCATCCATATTTTATTTCTGAAACTGTAAATTCTCTTTTATACGACCAAATTGAGACAGCACTTAATCCATCTCTGAAGTTTTTCCACTTTTATTGTTCCTCCATGACTGCGCATGTACCTACACAACCTAACATCGAACCCGGATTATCGAACCAAATGCATATTGCCTTAAACCTCTTTGACACAATTCTTAAGACTACAACTAACCAGGCCGAACTTGAACGATCATGGGCATCCATTGAACAAGACATAACTATCCAGGAATAGTTGGAAGCCAGACAACGCCAACGAAGAAATCTTCCTTAGTTTCCTTTGCCGAAGGTTGACGATTCACCCTTCTCCACCTTTTACCCACTTTCGGATGCCTTGACACTGTACTTCTAAGCCTTAAGTATAGAGTCAGGAACAACATCTC
This sequence comes from Picea engelmannii, assembly GCA_009831015.1. Classification (NCBI taxonomy): domain Eukaryota; kingdom Viridiplantae; phylum Streptophyta; class Pinopsida; order Pinales; family Pinaceae; genus Picea; species Picea engelmannii. The sequence continues at coordinate 132,155 of ML794096.1, read as the reverse complement.
CCTTGTGCTTTGAAGGGCTAGAGCCTTCACCTTGCAACCTTGTATTCCTTTCTTCCATCGAGAGTTTCATCATTTCTCTCATTTCCATGAAAGCCTTGAGATCTTCATCTTCTGTAGGAATATGTTCATGACTCTCTTCATGAGCCATACTTGGTGAATGCCTCCTTGAAGCTTGAGGTGATGATATAATCTTCCTTCTTGAAGGATGAGAACTTGGCTCTAAAAGTTGACCTTCTCCTCTTGTGAGTTTCAACCTTGTGAGCATTAGAAAACAAAACACTTGCAAATAATCAAGTCTTCAAAAACCTAAGCTCTGATACCAACTTGATCTGAAAATGATAAAGACTTGTATTCTTGAAAATATTTGCAAGCTTTAATTCAAGTGTTCTTATGCAAATGGATCAATTTTGCAAACACAACTTTTATAGAAATACCACATTCAAGATGCATATAAACAGCAGCAAATAACAGTGAACAGAAAACACATAACATAGCAAATGATAAAGGAGTTCACCCCTCTCTTGGGCTACATCTCCTGGTCCAACTTCCAATGGATCTTTTGTATCATTTTCTCAAAGTGATAAAATGTGTGCTTTACAATGCTCAAAATGCCAAATAGATGGCTCCAATGGCTTCAGAACGTCCAAAAAACCCTAGCTGGGATTTTTCAGCACCTCGTTTGGCCAAAAATTGAAGAAGATAGGCTTCCTGGAAGTTCCCCTTCAAACTTATTGTCTCTGGATCGCCAAAATGCACCTCTATCTCCTCAACCTAGCCCCCACGCGCATATTTGTGTTAAAACTCAGCACCGGGCGCAATTTCCAAATAGTGTGAACTGTAGGACGGTTACGTGCCTAGCCCCTAACTGCCAAGACCGTGGGCACATGGGACACCATATGACCGCGCACATATACAAATAGGGCCAAAGGTTTAAACCATATGGTAACGGTCAGAAAGGTGCGTGCATCGGTGGTTACATTGCATACACATATGACTGGGGGTCGGGGCTTAGCCCCGACCCGGACCGTGCCCCTAATACAAAAATATTGCAATTCAAATAATTTGTTTAACACATATATAGTAAGAAACATATGTGGGCGCATCAGTTGGGCAGCCCTTCCCAAGGCTCTTCCCCTGCCTGGAGGTCGCGGGATCGAGTCCTGCCAACTACCAAAGTTTTAAACCACTGTTTAGGTGACACGTGGTGGCCATTGATTGGGCCATGTGTTGCCATCCCATTCACCACAAACAAGCCATGTGTCATATGCCAACTCGTCCACACACCTGCCAACCAACACCTGCCACGTGTCGTACGGCCCTACCACGTCAGCATCCGTACAGAGTGTACAGTCAACACATATTTTTTTGCCTATTTGTCGATTTGAACAAAACACGATATATCTCTCATCCGATGTTTGTTTGAACCCAAATGAGTTGCATTGGGTTCATGACGACGAGGCCTATGCACCCGTTCAATTTGAAGTGATTCCAATCACTTTGAATTTTGAGCAAAATTTGATCCCCTAGATCAGGCGTAGTCTATCAACTATATCAGTAGGGGGACCATATCTTCTATAGTTTCTAGGCACTGAATATCTAGCTCGAAATTGTAGTCTAGTCAACGAGTATCCTGGGATCCAAGCCGAGTCAGAAAGCCAAGTGTAAAATCCAATCTCCATTCTTTCAATGAATAATAAATGAGTTTGTTTTCTATATAAATAATTGATATCCCCAAGTAACCAACCAAGTTGGGATGTTGAGCCGATCAACTGAAGAAAGAACTAGACTATGTGTAAGTTCTCTATTTAGTCCCATGCCTTAAGTTGTTGTAGTTCATGCTACAACCTCACAATGGAAAAGTGAAAGTAGATATGCGAGTTTGGTCGAGCCTCAATCGACAACATCCTACCCCCATATAGGTAAGGAAACTTCAGGAGATTTGGTGGGATTCATCGAACCCATAAATTAGAGACTTATATATGGATGTTATGGCTAGGTATCCTGGTTAGGTTTCCCAGCTAGGTATCTTGGCTAGCCTTCATTTGATGGATTCTATTGTTTCTTTATGGAATGGAAGATTTGAGATCTAGGAGAGAGACACACTATACCACCACCTATATTTAGGCCATACTACATAGTGCAACATAGAGAGTGTAGCTCCATGATTTTCTTTAGTACTTATTTTCTTTTGTACTGGCCCATATGGACACTACTACACTAGCATCTCTACTATTGCTACATGGGCTTTTGACTTACCTACTATAGTGGAATAATTTGAACTAAGTAAGGGGAACTTAGCTAACATGTCATGTGGTTATTACTACTACCCTTAGAAAATGGTAAACGGGGGCACAAGCTCTCTTCACCCCTGGCTCTTGGATGGTAGGGGATAGATATATCCTACCCATGGTAGTAGGTCTAACCTGGGCATGTGGTAACCTAAACAACTATAAAAGTCTGGTCTGGTCTACATGTATGGGGTCTTGGTTTCTTTTCCCATGCCCCATTGAATCACTATAGGGATAGTAAACCCCATTGATTGGATTGTATTGGATTAGTGCCATTTCCAATCTAATCTTTATCAGTTGGTTGTGGAACCTCATCATCATGGTGGTGCCTTATAACTTATCGTATTGGTAGTGGAACCTACTCATGCCATGATATTGGTTGTAACCTCATTAGTCCCCTACCCTACCCCCTCTAAATATTGGTTTTGGAACCTCATGGTGGTGCCCTTTAGTGTGAACCTCTCCTTATCAATAGTGGAACCTCATCAACAACAGACTAGTTAAACCCTTCCCCTATACCTTGGGAAAGTCACTTCCTGGGTCGTCTCCATGCAAGATCATATCAATGTGTGATGTATAGATTAGAGATTGAACTAGGTACTATATTTGACTAGGGGAATTGATTTCTCCTTCCTTCCTCTCATCTATGGAAGTGGGAAAGAGTGCAAGGGCATACCTATTATATAGAAACTTCCAGAAATGGAATGCTAAGGACCTTATGGACAACAATGTGACTGGATGATAATTGGATATGGACAAATTGAACCCTAACCTCCCATAAGGATTTCACTATAAGGAGTGCATGGACGACTTTTTGATGTACTTAGTGAATGGTGTTAATATAAGGATCACCTCAAATGGACCTGCCATCTCAGCTATGTTCCCCTTGTTGATTCCCCATTGGATCCACTATAGAAGAAGAAGCAATAAACCCCATACCATATGGATTGGATTGCTTTGGATAATTCCCATTGACTTATTATATTATTGAGGATTGTTCCTCATGGATTATTTCCTCCCCATAGGTCTAGTGTACATGTCTAGTCTGGCATGCCCTACCCTGCCTATCGATTTTGGAACCTCATGAGTCATCAGTGGTATAACTCCATCTTCATGGGGGAACTTTCCATGGGGTAGGTTATCCCACTAACCACTAGGGAAGAGCTAGGGAGAATTTTCTATTAGAGTAGAGGTGTACTTAGGGGAATGGTGTTATCACCTCAAAATGGACAAGTTAAAGTATATATTAGATATGCGGGTAGCTCTTTCCTCCTTCCTATCGCAAAAGGTTAGAGATGCATCCACACTCCTCCTAAGCCAAGGGGATATGGCTTACTCACTATCGGCCTAACTAACCTCACCTTATAGTGCAAACACCTATGCGGTAGTGTAACCTCCCCGGTCTCGTCTCTCATGGAGGACATGGATTCTATATCAAAAAATGGTGTACTTAGGAAGGAGGAAAATGGGTGTGGGTTGAAATAAAAAAAAAATCAAATTTCTCTACAACTAGAGCTAGTCTCTTGAGGCTAATTGACATGGAACTAAGGAGATCGATAATATATTATATTTCATATTTATGTTATTTCACACTTGTCTATTGTCATTTTTCATCTGAATATGCAATCTTAATATGAAAATGAATTGGGCATACTTATAAGTTCCGTAGAGTTCAATTTGAGTGAAAGTGTGAGAAAAGCCTTATTATTTAGGTCTCCATTCAAGGAACCTGGTCTATACAAGATGATCATCGGCATGCATATAGTCAGTCTCGTTCAACTTGTCCATTGAAACAAGATAAATCAATAACTTTAGTGCATGCAATCTTTGCAACTTGTTACTATGGGGTGATGTCTGTGCCTTATTTGACCTGAGACTCTGCTCCTAGAAACTATGCTCTTTTTTGATAAAGCCAAGGTATGAACATGTGAGACTCACATCGAGATGTCCTTTCCATAGTCATAACTACAAGAAATCTCTATAGCTATAGCTATCTCTCCATGCACACCCTACAACGAAAAGAAGCATCTATGGCACAAAAGAGGCTACAACACCCGCAAGGGGACAACCTGCCGCATATAGTCGATACCGGGGGACAACAAACAAATCTAGAAGTTTCTCCTCCTAGTCTCCATTTATTTTCCAAACTCTTTCAAGTAGTTCCTAATGAGTGAGCTTTAGTGCAATCCCCAGCCAACTATTACTACTACTCGCTTCTATTTGTTACTCTCTTCCTTGCTTGCTTTCTTTCTGGCTGGAGTGGGTGTTCTCCCACCTCTCTCAAGAGCTAGTTAAGATAGTCTCCATTCCGATTTGTAATATGTATGAAATCTGAAATTCAACTTAATACGGAGTATTGTTGCCTAATTTACCTGGGACTATGGAGGCTCTTCTATAATCTCTCACCGGAATGGACTCTACTGCATGTTTCCTAAGACTTTTGAGACTTTCATATCTTCGTTTCACTTTGCCTCTCTACATACATCTACGCTATAGCCTCTAAGTAAATCCCTAGCTAATGGGTCAATTGGATCTTAAGATGATAGTAATCATGCCATTTCCTGTGAACATTAGCTAATGGAGTCTTTCCTTGCATGTGTTTGTAACTTAATGAGCATATAATGTGGTATTAAACCACTACTTGCAGATATCATGTTACTTTAAGATATCATAAAGGTTGTTGGCTCCAGTTCGTAAACAACTCCCCATGTTGTTGTAAGTCACCCCGATTCTTTTCTTGTAGTTCATGCTAGTGCATAGGGGCTAGGTCCCTGTAGTGTCTCCAACAAGCTTGTTTCCATGGAACCAATCACTAAACTAGTATCTGTGGTATCTAGTTATATACGATCATTACATAGAGAAGTTGAACTAGCTCATATAAACAACAAGCCAAAAGAAGAAAAATTCCATACTGTGTTGCTACACCACTTGCATAGATTTTGAGAATCGTTGTTATAAGATTATGGGATTCATTTCTTGCCTTTATTCTCTCATGATTACGCATGAGATATGAAGAAGGGTGATCCTCGAAGACGTAGTTGGATCATATATAATAGCATCACATGTAGAAGTAGCATATAGAATTATAAGGGTTTAACCTGTATGGTTACTATTGGGAACCATATATAATATATACATACTTGTGTTTTGATACTTAATGTAGTCAAGTTGGTCCACTATCTATCGAGGTCCAAACTACTCCACCTTTGACTCTCTTCCACCATAAGAACAATAATAAGGTAAGGGTTTGGGGATTGCTTCTTATCACTTTTGTAGTAGTACTAGCACTTCTACTAGTAAAGCACGAAAGAAAGGGCCAATGAATAATTTTGCTATTGTTTTGATCACGTATGAAGAGATAAATATTGAGATGCATAAGATGGTCTACAATAAATGTAAGGAACTTATGGGTTGTAAATAAATTATTGTATGTATGCCCTTGGATGCACCGAAAAAATGGAGAGCCAGGATTGAGCAAAAGACACTTTACGTTGGAGTACACCCCGAGCTGCAATCCATTTTCTTGAAGACAATAAGAAAAAGAACGTGGTTTGGTCTATCGGTAAATAAATGGTTTCTTATAAGTGTAGAATTCAAGTTCGTGAAGGGGCTTAACTGTTGGTGCCATCTGCTTTTGTATCTTGGGACCATAGTTTGTTCTACTCTCTTATCTCCCAAGGAAATTCATATTCATAGCATATCTTTTGCCTAAAAATGAGTCACCACCGAGCAGTGAAGAGCTTGGAGAAAGAACAAATCAGGGCATTTTTGGGGCGTACCAGAATCAACGTGCACAAGCGGTCTTAAATTAGGGGCATCAAGGTCTTAATTGAGAGGCAAGGTATGTTCGACAACATAGGTATTCCAACAGAGGATGAACACCTTCAGTAACCACTCACATAACCAGATCAAAGATCAACACACTGATGTTTTCACGTGGTAAAACCCCTACGGGGAAACATCCACGGCCCCAGCCAACGCGGCCACTTGGAGCAGTTTATTAATGCAAAGAAAAAGATTACAGAGATATTTTACAAGAGAGTTTCTCACAATCGATCATCGGCAAATGACCCTCCATGCTCTTTAAATAGAGATCATGGACCAATCGAGTGTTAATCCACAGATCAATGGTCATTAAGATTGAGGAGAGTATGAACTGTCGGATCAATCTATGTTGAGAACATATCGTGACCGTCGGATTTTGCTAACTACAAATGCATACTAATGCATACTAAAGAAACACACTTTTACCTAACGACATATTAGACCAATTAGATCTTAACTAACTCCTAAGTGTCTAAATATCCTAACATCCCCCCTTAAGAACAACTTGGGATAGGATT
>ML794096.1:99115-121883 GCA_009831015.1 Picea engelmannii | reverse complement strand
TTTTTGTTGTTGTGGAAGACGGCCTTGGAGAGCATGCTCCAAAAAAACTCTTTTCACACAAGAAAAAAATTTCGCTTCTCGATGACAACAAGGGTTAGATCTCGGTTAGCTTACCCGGAAGATGCACCTTTTCCTATATGTTTATGATTTTCCAAGATCGCACAAGTCATGAGGAAAAGAGAATACGCATATCTAAAAGAGTAGCATCCCGGAAATAAAAAAAATACAAACCGAAATAAAATCAAAACTTTGCAAAAAAATTTAAAAAAATGCGTATTCAAACTTTATACCTCTGGATCTGACTGTAATGGTCGTATCTTGGGAAAACGAAAACCTTTTCGAGTGAAATGAAAAGTGTTACTAAATGAAACAAGTTCTCTGGATGCAATGGAACAGTCCTCTCAGCCCAGAAATGTACGGAAATTCAAGAAAATGGAGATGAGGCAACTCGGCTTCATGATCTCGATCTACAACAGGAGTGAGTCTTCAAACAGCCTCTGATACCATGTTCTACAACACAAGTATTCCAAAAGAGGATGAACACCTTCAGTAACCACTCACAAAACCAGATCAAAGATCAACACACCGATGTTTTCACGTGGTAAAACCCCTACAGGGAAACATCCACGGCCCCAGCCAACGCGGCCACTTGGAGCAGTTTATTAATGCAAAGAAAAAGATTACAGAGAGATTTTACAAGAGAGTTTCTCACAATCGATCACCGGAAAATGACCCTCCATGCTCTTTAAATAGAGATCATGGACCAATTGGGTGTTAAGCCATGGATCAATGGTCGTTAAGATCGAGGAGAGTATGAACCGTCGGATCACTCTATGTCGGGAACATATCGTGACCGTCGGATTTCCTAACTACAAATGCATACTAATTCATACTAAAGAAACACACTTTTACCTAACGACATATTAGACCAAGTAGATCTTAACTAACTCCTAAGTGTCTAAATATCCTAACAGGGTCAAGTCAGAAAAGTTATGGGAGTCAGTTTGCGCGGATATTGGTATTGTGGGCAGTTCATTTTTTATTTGGTTTAGTATTTTTGTGCGTATAGTCAGTTGTTGTTGGTCAATGTAGTCTTTTTTATCCCTTATATGCTTCTTTTCAAGAATGTGTGCTATGAAGAATAAGCCTTCCGAGCAGGCCAGACTAGCTTAGTTGTCTCGATTAGTTCTAATTCTAATGTTTGATGTGCTACGTATGAATAGCCTTCCGGGTTGGCTTAGCTGTCCCGATTAGAGAGGTGAAAATTTGGGTTTCTTTCACACATGTTTCGGTTCAAGTCTGGACGTCTATGTTGTTAAGATGACAAGAAAAAAAATAGTTTGTTTATATATGTAACAAGGGCAGCATGTTGTGATGCACTACCTCCGAACTACCATTTAAATGGGTGCATCCAATATATCGAGAATCCAAATCTCGAAGACGTGGCACCAATCCAGGGTTCGTATTAATCCTCGAACAAAGTGAAGCTTGCAATAAGACTCTAAATGTATGGACCAATAAGATATGAGAAAAATATAACTTTTTGTTATAAAAATATATATTTTTTACTGTTTTGTATGTTGAACATAAGCTTTGAGCGAAATCTTTTAAGTCAAACGAGAAGTAATACGAAAGTCAAAGCGAACTCATCGCTATGTACTGTTGTCGGAGGCAATACAATAATACATCTTATATCGGAGTGACTTCAACTATTAACATACCTCAATACTCCATACCTTTCCCTTTGGGTGAGCCTGACATACGCTAAGTGAAGTGGATTGACCCCAATTGCCTACTAAACATGGGTGACACGAAGTTTTCCTACTCGGGTCGAGTGAACCAAACACTTGGTTGCAAAGATGAACCTCATCTACCATTCTATCGTCCAAGAAAACTTGTTTTGTTACCCAATGTTGTCCCATCGAACCTGGTCTACCAATAAATCAGTAGCGCACGTGGACCAACTGCTCACGAAACAAACCTGTGTGAAGCTCAACCCATTGAGTGCTAAAGAAAGTAGTTTGAGTGACCCAAGCTAGTTGTTGAGAGCTGTGACTGAAGCTAAGAGTGAATTGATAAGATAAGTTGTGAGTGACCGAACCCAAAGCGCTACTGACATCCTTTGATCCATATTGATGAATGACTAGCCAACCACAACTAATGTCCTTCCTTACTTATATCCTCCGATCACTATTGATGAATGGGGTCTAGTGAATGGGTCCTGCAATAGCCAGTGGTTGATGAGGAGCCCAGAAGGAATCCGGAAATAGTTGTTGATAGGGTAGGTAAGACATATTTCGAGGTGTCCAGTAGAATATAAAGATCAATAAAGTGAGGTGTGAAGCAGTTACTTCATTGTGTAGCAAGCATGTATAGGTCTCAAATGATCTATTTGTCATCTGGGATCTCGAACTCTAATTTTGGGCTTCCTTGAACTCGATTATGTAATGCAGGGTTATTCCTTACTTTAAGGTAGGTAGCTATGAGTTGTTTTTTTATAGCCGGTTGAAGCTAAATATATTCTTAAGAGCAGCAAACACATGGATAATGTTAATCAAATGGGGTGCTAAGGAGTAATTCATCACCCAATTGTATGAATCAACTAGTGGATTCCACCCCAAGATAGACCATGATACCACTAGGGTGAAGGAAACTCCTACGAAGCTCTAATCCCACTCGGTAAAACCCATTGCTCTCATAGCATAGCCAATCTGCTCACTACATAGCACTCCAAGCCCTCATCTAGTCATCAATCAACCACTCTATGCCTCTTCCACTACTCTAAAAAACACAAGGTGTCGTAAGGTCGCTCCTTTGGCTCGGAAGACCTGCCCTTTCTCTATTAAGCAGTCCCTCAACAATCTCCTTCTCGTCCAGTGCTCTCCAGTGTAGACAACAGATTCCAAACTGTTGATTTCCTTCTAGGAATAAACTAGAGTCAAGTTTGATAAATACCCTCAAAGAGCTTTGGATTGAGGGATTGGAGTGAGTGATTTACTTCAATAAGAGAAATGGCATGCTTCTGGTTTCCTCCTATTCCTGGCCAGAATTAGAAAAGAGTGAACAAACAGTCTGAATGTGTAGGGTCGTACCTTTTACTCTTTTCTTTTTCCCTGCCCTTCCTTCATACGAGTATAAGTATTAAGATAATAAACTGCCCTATGGATTTGTTGTTGGTAGAGTAACTAAATGTACCTCCCCATTTTCTTATTTCATTTACCATCTCGATATACCAGTTTAACATAGGAAGGAGAACTTTATAGGTCACATTCGTTCACACTCTATCATCTGGAGACGCCATCCTCTCAGCCATTAAATTACCATCTCAATGCACCAGGTTCGTGTAGGAAGGATAACTTTACTTTATAGGCCCCACCTCACCCATCGGATGGATGAGCGACTTCGTTCCTTTTCTCTAGTGAATTTTCCAATTTCATTTGCTAATTCCAATGGCTCCTTTATTGTCATCCCTTCCATTTGATCTGATTCAATGCTGTAAGTTTGGTGCATTCCTTCCCCTTCCTAAGTGGGGTAAGTGAGGCAGTATGTATAGGTGGGTAAATCTAAAAGGTGGTTGGTGGGACTAAAATGAAAAGGAAGTAGGGATCTTCCTAGCAATGCAGTTTGTAAGAATGACTGAAGAGTATCCTGGGCAATGTTCAACCGGAATAATAATAGTAGCAATAGTGCTACTCCAGTAAGAATATTCTTTCCTCAAGTGTTATCGAACGCTCTTCCATCCATATAACATCTAATCTAAGGTCTGTGAGCCATTCTATAAAGTATGGTAAATATGCTCACAAGGTTGTTGGTCTAGGTCCTCCCATCAATAAAGGTGTTCCCGCAAGCAAAGGTAAATAGTTCTTCCTATTCAAACAGTCAAGTTCAAAGTGCCTAGCCCCTCAACTCTTCTGATAGTAGTTACTAAGGCAGTTCTTCCTCAAAGTGTCTCACCCATAATCAGTGAACACGAGAGATCCTAACCGGAGGCAGTGTAGTCTTGAAATATTATGTAGATAAATATAGTGGTAATTATGATTTGAAACGCCACAAATTGGCTTTTCCTCACTTTCCAACCCTCCCAAGATAGCACAAAATAAAGGCAAGCACTTAGCTACAACACTGAGATCCTTTCCCTCCCTTCCCAAAAAAAGCAGCCACTGGGACTATTCAGAATAAAGGCAACAAGAAATGGACCCCCCTTCTTCTTTGTTGAAGTACCCCCATCGAACTAGGTAGGGTATGATCCTTTTTCTTTTTCCCGGCACCAGTCAATTGTTGATCCAAAACCAGCGGCTCTAGACCAGCCAGCCAAAAAGATAGCAAGTAAGTACCCAATGTCCAATTTCCTCCCAAGACCAAGAAAAAGGGGTTTCCCTATGGTTAATTCGATTCCATTTCCCCGAGGTACGGTACATATTGTAAAGATTTCAAGGAATAATGGGTAGCTCTGAATAAGAAAAGAGTTAACAGGCTAGCAAGATGTATTGAGTCCGGGAAAATCTAAAGAGACAAAAATGAGTAACAAAAACTTAGATGTGTGGTGTGTTCTAGTCAAAAAGGGGAGTGAGAGGCCCGGAGAAGGACTATCTGAGACTCAGAAGCTACTCCATAAACGCTCACATCAACACCAAAAATGGAAGCACTAACTGAACAAACCAAGCACCGAACCATCACCCACCACAACGAACCCTAGCAACAATAAGAAACAGACAAGCAAGCGATAGCTAGCTAGGAGGAGTAAACGTCACACAGGCAGTAGGGAACAAGGACCAGGGATGAAAGGGGACATGCAGGAACTAGGGAAGGATAGAAAGAACAAGAACAGGAACCATAACTAGGTAAGAGAAATAGGAGGGAATAAAGGAGCGACTAAGGGGGTCTGAATAGTATCCATAGCCATGGAGTTAGGTTGATCCATAAAACCAAAAATGTGGAAGGTTCTGGATGCATTTCAACCTTGTTCCACTTTCTGGGTATGTATGTATCTCCTCTCTAAACATTGTCTAGCTAGGATCACAAACTGTCTGGATATGGGTATGTCTGTCTCTCCTCTCCAAATATCAGGGTACGGATATGTTGGACCTCAACCTTGGTGGAAATTGAATTCTCTGTCCAAAGGAAGGGGTTTATAAAGAGGCTAAAAGTCTTGTTGCAATCCAATCCAAGTGGGGTGGTGGGTTCGAGGTACGGGGGGGGATGAAACGGGGTCCCCCCCCCCCGCATCGAGGAGGGGATCATTACATATATAATTCATGACCAGAAGATCCCGCTAAGAAGAAGCGAGGATACGAACACCCTTCTGGATGTATGTATCAACCTTATTGTTTGACCCATCCATTTTTCAAGAATTCATTGTTCGAAAGAATTTCCCTAAAAGGGCGGGGTATCAAGAATCAAATTTGAACGAAGTGAAGAGTGGCTCCACGAAATAAGAATATTGAATAAGGTGGTATAGTAAGTAATCAAATTTGGGTTGGTTAAAAAGAAATCTATACCTGACCCCCATTCGATTGCCTCCTAGGACCAATAAAAAGGGGTTTCCTATGAGTACAATTATTTAAGGAAGTGGCCCAACTTTGCTCTATGTAAATCCCTTCCATCCAATCCAATGCAGTAAGTCTTATAGGTGAGGCAGGAAGTCGTCTTATCTTCTCTATAGGTGGGTAAATAAAACAGGTGGTTAGTAGTAGGCACTAACATGAGCAAGTGGGCATCCATTTCCTAGCAATGATGTTTGTCTTCATTAATCAATGTGTATCTGGGAGTTCATCACATCCCGAAAAGAGAAGCTAGTGTTGGTCCCACAAAGCATTCCTGCCTGAAGAAAGAGGAGAGGTTCGGTCATCCATCACTAAGTAGAGTAAGTGAGGAAGGGGTTAAATATAGGTTAGTTAAGTAGGTTGGGTACTCTCACTATAGGGGGTATGGAGCTAGAGTGGCGAAGTTGGGTGCTTATTTCTGTTGATTCTCATTGGCAGCAGTTCAGAAAGGCTTTGAGAGTGTCCTCTTAGGTAAGTAAGAAAAGGAAATATAATAAAGGCAATCAAATCCAAGGTTCAGTTTATAGCCCGAACTAAGAAGTACGAGTTCCTAGAAGAGTATGCACGCCCGAGGTACGGTAACAAGGGTGGAAACACTTTTCCGCATCATAATTACATATATCAAACATGTTAAATACTGCTAAATTATGAAAACCCTATATTATCCACTTCGTGTTGAATGTTTCCACAGTATTACAAATTATGGGATAACCTGAGTGGCTTGGAGAGGGAGAGCAACTCTAACCCAAATAGCTAGTTTTCACATTGTGGGGTTGGTCGGAAAGAGAGATGATGAAGATTCTACTTATTGGAGGTGGGTCCGGTGGATCCAAGAAACGTTTCCAAACACACATTTGAGAAAAAATAAAAACCTTGTTTGTATGGAGTCCAAGTTCATATGATGCATCTGGGTTGACAACTCACATTTTTCTATAGGAAAAAGATGAATTAGTTACTGTCCCTCCACCTTCATAAACCGGTCCCCCGCCCGATCGATCTATGTTGACTCTCTTCTGATCAAGAAGTAATATGACCACTTTGTCCCTGGAGTTGTTATGTCGGGGTCAATCCGAAAACCCTTTTCAACTGCGTATTTGAGAAATCCAATATTGGGTTTGACGGGTTCCTAAGAATATGATTCATCCGGGTTCAAGCCTTAATTTTTTCTATAGTCAACTCGTTGATGTAATGCAGTGAAGGTTGCATCTTCCTTTTGATAAGGCAGGTGCAGCATAAGAAAGAGGTGCTTAGGCGGTACAGATGGATATGAGGGATTTTGGCAAGTAACTTACTTATAGGCTTAGGCATGTAGCGGTGAGGTCAAACCCTATTATAAGTTAATTACCCTCAAAGGAAGTTTGGTCGGGGTATCAAGAATCTAATCCTAAGGGTAGAGTCTAAATCCTATCTATTTATAAGAAGGTGTGCAACAATAAGATTCCCATAAGAAGGTACCAGGGGGCAGGCACCTACGGTTGGGTCCGGGCGATCAAAAACCTCATAAAATACGTTTTGGAGAAATCCAAGTTGTGTCGTTGGGGGGTTGGAAGGGTATTGAAAATCTGGGGTAAAGAACTCGAATTTGGCTTGAGCCAAATATCTTATTTAAGAATCACTTCCTAATGAGTGTTTCTCCCGCCCCAAGGCAATATGTCTTTGCTTTACCAGGTTTCCTCTCCTCTCAAAATGTATGTTTGGTATAATCCCAGCTAGCTTGCCATATACCCACACACATAAATAGGGGTATGTTGTTAAATCCCTCCCAAACGTTGAAATTGGCTTGCCCCTGGTCCCCCATATGGAAATTGACCCTTTCTTTCCGAACAAGAAGTAAGAAGTACGACCAACCAACAAGCCCAAGCCAGCAAGACAAACTAGTATGATGATATCATAGGAAGCCATTAGATTATGTAAGCGGTCCAAGTCAATCTCTATATTTGAACCGTTTGAGGTAAGTTTATTTGAAAGTAATGTCGAAAGGAAGCGGTAACTCCTTCCATAGAGTTGGAGGAAGGTTCTTATCTCCATCCTTCTTATGGTGGAAAGAGTTATATCTGTTATATTATCAAAGGAAGGTCATCTCAACTAAACTTCGAATTGAAGAAATAGAACCTAATCTCTTTACTATGCTTCCTCATTCTCTTTGGCAGGACCATGCTTAGAACCAGGCAGGACTAGAAGACCTGTTGGAGACGACCACCCTTCTTCTCTTTCTCTATAGCCAGGACCCGAAGCTAGCCTCTTTGTCAAAGCACATAAGTAATAATATAAATCACATAGTTTCAATATCTCATTTCGTTCTGCGTAGGCTCTGTTTTCCAGTAGTCGTAGGGAGATTTCCTCTTGTGAGTTAGGTGGGATTTCTATTTTGGATTTGATACTAGTGAATGTGACATGGATATGGAGGCAATTATAAGGATAAGTTCTTTTACTGTGAGGTAAGATGTTTAACCGACCATTTCCTCTTGTGATTAAGTGAGCTTGACTACCCAAATCGATACCTTCGTGCACACCTTTGGCAACCATCCAGATTCCCCTTTATACAGACCGAATGAAAATCCCTGGTAGAGTTTGGCTTCCTCATGCAAAACTAAATAGATTAGAAGGGAATCAGACCTGTTGGTGACGGTCGGGTTGAGGCAAGAACATACTACCTAGATGGGAACATACTGAATCCATACTCTTCCTTCCCTAGCTAACAAAAACAAAAAATAGCTTCTTTTGTTTGCCTATATGAGTGATCAACCCTACAGACACTTCATTTGGCATTAAAATGTGTTTTATCGCTTGGTCGAGGGACCAAAAGGTGTCTTTATACATTATTTCTTTATACATGTCCTATTTTGTGTGTCTCCTCATGTTTCACCCTGGCAAGTCTCCTTGATGGACAATACCCATACCTATTGATGCCCCCATCCTTATATCAGTAAGGTCCTTACTAAAAGGTCAACCAGTTGACAGAGAAAATTTCAAAGCCTCTGGTAGGAGATCTAAGTCGAAGAGTAGGTCTAAGTCACCAAGTCATTCGAAAAGGAGATGTTGAAAGTGCGATAAAGTTTGGAATTTAAAGAAGGACTGCAAGTTGAAGGCTGTAAAACAAATTAAGGTGGCCAACGAGTCCAAGTCGATTGATGGGAAGGCATCGATCGACAAGAATGGTGATGTCTATATGGCCTCAATGGGTACACATTCGGAGCACGACACATGGCTGATTGAATCTGGTGCATCTTACCACATTACTCCTCACAGGGACTGGTTCTTGGAGTATGAGGAGTATCAAGGTGGGGATGTATTTATTGGAGATGACTCCACTACCAGAATTGTCGGTCGAGATCAAATTTGACTGAGGTTGCATAACGGAAGGAGTGGTACACTTCCAGTGGTGTTGTGTCTCCAATTTATAGCGAGGAAACTCATATCTGTGAGTAAGATGAGTGATTTTGGAGTGCACACCATCTTTGAGAGGGATACATGCAATATGGTCAGGGGAGCAATGGTGTTTATGAGAGGATCAAGGATTGGTAATCTATTTAAGCTTGCAGGGCGTGTGAACCTGCAAGGGTTCTTGGCAGTACCTAGAACAAGCCATAAGTCCTATTGTCTCAACTCTTTCAACCAGACCATGCTATGGAACCAAAGGATGGGTCATATCAATGATAAAGGGATTTGATTGATGAAGCTCAAAGGCCTGGTCGAAGGGCTGACCAATGTGGAAGTCGACTTTTGTGAACACTATGTATATGGAAAACAAAGTTGGGTCATATTTCCATTTGGAGCTACTAGGGAGAAAGGGATCCTGGAGCTGATACATAGTGATGTGTTTGGTCTGGTGTCAACTCGATCACTAGGAGGATATATGTATTATGTATCCTTCATAGACCACTTTTCTTAAATCCCGCGGCCACTCTACACCTAATGGTGCTTATTTGCTGAAATTATGGGCATTATGAGATAACTACTTCTGGAAGAGGGCGCTCCATCAAATAAGGCATTGAAGTATGTGCAATGTCCAAGACCCAACCTCCAAAGGTCCTTAGGTTTAGCACCGTTACCGCTCAAATTGTACTTAAATGGTAAAAGCATGAAATCCACAATGTACCATTGAGGAGCTATGTCAGTAAGGTCAAGCTTGTTGACGAGCTAGAAGGTGTAGAAAACTTTCGTTCCTGGAAGTATAGGATTGCACTCATTCTTGAAAAGAATGACCTAGCAAGATTCGTTAAAGAGAATGTACCAAAACTCGTCGATGTTGCAGCTAAAGAAAAACACCAAAAAGACACAGTTAGGACCAATAGAATCATTGCAGATTCTATCAAATATCACTTGATTCCTCAAATAGCCTCAAAGAAGACACCAAAAGAAAATTTTGGTGCCCTAACCTAATTATATGAAGGAAGGAACATCAATCGAAAGATGAATCTAAGAACTCAACTCAAGAATACAAGGATGCAGAAAGGAGAAATAATTCAGGAATATTTCTCCAGAATATCACAATTCAAAGAAAAACTAGAATCTAACTCTGTAAGAGTTCCAAATAAGAAGAAAGATGTTTCAAAGATCATATGCTACAACTATCAAAAGTTAGGACACTTTTCCTATGACTGTCCTCAAGGAAAAGAGAAAAGAAATCATCAAGCACATGTGGAAAAGGAAGAGGAATCTCCTCCCTCAAAGAAAGCTTTAGTACAAATTGAGAGATATGTACTTTAAGTTGAAGATAGTTGATCTGAAGAAATATAGAAAATGGTGGAGTCCGTGGAGCCTCCCGACACAAAAACAAAAGATAAGTATTCATGTTTATTTTTAGTATCTTGTTTACTTTAATACTTTATCATTACAAGTTATATTTTTGTGAGAATGTTAATTAACCTCATTTTATCTTAGTGTCTATGAAGATTTATGAAGGAAGTATAAAAGAAGAGGATAAAGAAAGAGATAAAATATTTATTTCAGGTATGATCACTCATGAGAGTGACAAAGGTATGTGTTTAGCTATGATAGTAAGGAAAAATTTGGTAATTTCATAGCTAGAGTGAAAAAGAGTTCAAAAGTCTTATTCATGATTAGGGTTTCAGATGTGTATACGGTTGAACAAGTTTTTCTTAATAAAATATGTGTACTACTCTGATAGAAATCATCATATAGTTTTATTTGATTACTCTTTATTGTTACTAACTAATTGGCTAAGTGGCATATCTTAGAAATCATAATGTAAGTAAGTTTGCAGGTCTCAGAAGAAAGAACTTATGCCCTGACTTGCAAAAGTTAGACAACATGAGAAGGACTTATGATATCGTGATAGTCAGTAAAGACCAGACAATATCCAGTATTTATATAGGAGCAGGAGGCTCCTAAAGATGCAGAACAAAAATGTTCAAGATGAAGAGAAATATGGATACTCAGATATAGTTGATGAGATGCAGGTAACTAAAGGTTTCTCCAGTACCGTTCTTGTAGATGCAAAGGGATTAAGTTGATCCAGTATGAAGTCAGAAAGAAATAAATGCTTGAACTCAAGAAGGCACGCAAGATATTACAGAAGAGAACTTCAAGGATGATGATTATCAAAGTTTACACAATTAGAGAAGCTCTTAGTTTGGTGCAAGAGGGATATATGTCTTCGAGTTCGAAATGGAGGATTGTGATTTGGTGCAGTTAGGAAAGAAGTGGTCCATGGAAGAGTTTACTCAATGGATGAGTAATGAGATATTTTGATCAAGATGAAAGTTATCCAGTATATAGATGGTTCCCAATAGATAGGTAGCATGGTATTATACCATGGAAAGATTTTGGACCACAAGATATTTTTTTTCAGATCCCATAGCTAGACCTTCATAGAGAAGGAATGAACAATCCCACAATTAGACCTTCATAGAGAAGGAAAAGAGAAGAGACCTTCGTAGAGAAGGGGAATGAGAAATTTGCCAAGATTGGCCTCTGTCCAAGTCTTGAGTTTTGGATACTCTAGGGACATACTAGAACACCCTTGTAGAGAGGGGTGTGACCACCCTTGTAGAGAGGAGTGTGAATGTTTCTCCAAGGGGAAGCGAGCAAGTACTCTCCTCTGGCCAAGGATTGAGTAGCCTGGAACACAAACCTTGACCATGTGGAATGGTTAGTTGGCTCTTGAGGTTTTTTTTGTGATCCTGCGTGGATCATGGAAAGGGAGTCTAGTCTTTCCCAGACTAGCATCTTATCTTCTCTAGCTCATGTGGGATGACTAGGAGTGAAGCTATGGTAGTAGTCCTCCCCAGTGGATGGGTGAGATAGATGACTACAAGATAAGGGAGAACATAAAAAGAATGGCGAAACTCATAGAATATCTTCTGTGTGAAGATAAGAAAAAGTATCTTCTGCGTGAAGATGAAAGAAAGAAATAGTATCTTCTACGCAAAGATAAAGAGAACAAAACTTCCAATGATTTATACATATTCCAGTCATGATGCCAGATGACCAAGTGGATTATATTGATGCCTCTTATTATCCATTTGATGTTGTTACCCAGTTGATGATGTTATCCAGTTGATGTTGTTGTCCAGTTGATGATGATTATCCAGTTGATGATATTGTTCAGTTGATGATGACATCTAGTGACCTTTCAAAAGATAAAGAATATCCTTCTTGTTAAGAGGGAGTGTTAAAATATTGTGTAACTGCAAAGAATATTCTTATCCCCTTTTGTGGATAAAGTAAAAGATAAAATATATTTATTATTCATTAGATCAATCCCCTTTTGTGGATTGATCATGTCGGGCATTGTAATTGACCAAATCCCCTTTTGTGGATTGGTCAAACCCTAATTCTAATATGAAAATTAAGAAGTCGGCCTCCAAGCAAATTAATGTGGTTCTAACCACCCAAAAAGACAAGTCGACCCTACCAGTGAAGAGACACCTCCTTTCAGCGCTTGCCAGTTTGTAGAAATAAAGGAAGCCATCCACTCATTTGTTCACTCACTTAGCTCACTCATCTAGTGCGCAAGTATTGAAGGAAGTTGCAGTTACCAGTTGTCGGAAGAAGGAAGAGAGAGAGGTGCATTGCTTGGGAGAGGATATTCTCTAGTGTTTGGTTTATTGTCTTAGCATTGTATTAGCTATCTATATCAAGGAAGTTTTGTTGAGTTTTCTTCCCCATGAGGGTTTCCCAAGATAAATGTTTTGTATCTTGTGATTGTGTTTTTCTCAGTGATCCTATCTATGCTATGGTTATCTAGTAAATTGAAAAGTAACCTAATAATAGCTTAAAATTTAACATTGAAAACCTTAAACCACCTAGAGACAAGTCATCAAAGCCATCTTTCCTCTTCCATCATTAACCCTTAGGTTGATACTTCTCTTCTTTCCCTTCCATCCATATCAATCCCCCCAGGTTCACCGGAATCATCTCCCTAGAGTGAGCTAGTCACCCTCAAAGTGTGGGACCTATATCGAGGTGACATTGGATATAGTGTACCTTAGTTGTTTCCATTTTGGTAGTTGGGTCAGGCTTTTCCCAACCTACAAATTTTACGATAACAACTAGATCATATCAGGATAATCTAATCCTTTTTGTAATTGTTGGTATTGTATGTATCCTATGGGAATTGACAAGGAAGGCCAACAACCATCTAAAATTAGGCTGAGAGGGTGTCCTGGCCTAAAGAATTCGTACTATGTAAATAGAGCTCGATGTAATGGGATGGTGTATTATTGTGTATTTCTAAGTTTTGTTTCATGGGTTAGAACATTTGTGTGTGTAAACTTGTTAAATTCATAATCTTATAATCGTGTGTGTTTACATTTATTAAAGAGGTCAAGAGTATTCGATATGAACATGTAGTAGAGGCGTCAACCATGATCTTCGGTGATTTGACACTCAATGATATCGTAGATAGTGGAGATATGACATCCAATCTATTGGAAGATCGACAGTTAGACACCGGACCAGGAACTAATTAGTCATGGAGTGTAGAGGTTTGAGAGATTGGTTCCAATTATCCCTTGATCTTGGTCGACGGTTCGGTGATAACAAAAAGACTCATTCCATGAAGCGCTAAATCACCAAAATTTCCTACAAGGACAATTTAGTGTCGGAAGTGAAAACAACAAGGTGACTGATTATTGGTTATGAGTTTAGACCGATTAGCCCATCTGTTTGGTCCATGGTTCCATACGTGTTAATTTTTTGTGCCAGTGACTAATAGGAGAAGATTTTGAGCCTAGATTGGACAACGAGATCAAGGGGTCGGAATTCTAAGAAGGGCCTCCATTGTATTCAGGGTGCATTCAAGGGAGATTATTTGAGTTTTAATTGCTTCCATGGGCGACGTTGTAGTCCATGTGTGGGATAGATAACCCACAAGTTCGAGGATCGAGATATCATAAAAATTGATTTGAAGGACCCATGTATTTGGTCTTCATCAAGTGGTATAAGAGTGAGGTTAGAAACTCCTGCAGCGAGAGTAGGTGGGCATGATTGCAGAATCCTAGAGCAGTAGATGCTCAGAGAGGTTCTAAGAGGAGAGAAATAGTGATACCAAAAGTTCAAGCTCAGGAGAAAGCTTGATGAGGTATTGGGTAGCGGGTGCGAAGGCTTTCTACAGAGAAAGGCTTGGTTGAAGCTCATTGTTGAGCATGAGGAGAAGCTCAACATATGATGCATGAGGAAAAAGGAAGACCAAAGAGTGACCATAGAGTGAACATGGAAGCAACAATGAAGACACATGATCAGGAGATCATGGAAATTTTAACCCTGGGACTTTGATGTAGGAGAAAATCCCCCCCCCCCCCANCACATTCCAAAAGGAAAGGACGTGACCAAGAGAACGATATTTTCTCATAAATGATAAAGTTGTTTTGATTTTTCTGAGATACATTAGTAATTTGTTGAGGTTATATCAGATCTAGATAATCCGATCCTTGTTGTAATATTTGGTATTATATGTAGCATGTGGGCATTGAAAAGGGAGGCCAATAACCATGTAAAATCAGGTCAAAAGGGTGGTCTGGACTAGAGATGTCATACTATGTCAATCAAGCCTGATATAATGGTATGGTGTATTATTGTGTATTTCTAAGTTTTGTTTCATGGGTTTGAATCTGTGTGTGTAAACATGATAAATTCATAAGCATGTAATCGTGTGTGTTTACATTTAGTAAAGAGGTCAAGAGTATTCAATATGAATATGTAGTAGAGATGGAAATTACCGATGGAAGAGATCCATCATTGATCATAGTAGGATCAATGTACTATATGCGTCAATTACCATTGGAAGAGATCCATCATCGATCATGGTAGGACCAATGTAATAGAGACATCAATTACTAGTGGAAGAGATCCATCCTCGATCACAATAGGATCGATGATGACGTGACACTCAAAAATATAGAATATAGTCAAGATATGGCATCGATTTTATTGGCGAATCGATGGTTAGACACTGAACCAAGAAATAATCAGTCATAGAGTGCAGAGGTTTGAGAGACTGGTGCCAATTATCCCTTGATCTTGGTTGAGGGTTCTGTGATAACAAAAAGGATCGTTCCATGAAGCATTAAATCACCAAAAGTTCCTACAAGGACAATTTAGTGTCGAAAGTGAAAACAACAAGGTGATCGGTGACCGGGTATGATTTTAGACCAGTTATCCCATCAGTTTGGTCCACGGTTCCATACACATTAATATTTGGTGTCAGTGACTAATAGGAGAAGAGTTCAAGCCTAGATTGGAAAGTGAGATCAAGGGGGAGAAATTTGAAGAAGGGACTCCATTGTATTGAGGGTGCATTCAAGGGAGATTATTTGAGTTTTAATTGCTTCCATGGATGACATTACAGTCCACGTGTGGGCCAGATAACCCACAGGTCTAAGGATCGAGATCTCAGAAAAATTGATTCGAAGGACCCCCAGATTTTTTCTTCAAAAGTCTGTTGATTAATAAAGTCATTTGTATTTATGAGTGGAATGAAATGAATAACATACTGAATACAATAACACAAAGATATGGAGAACAACAAAAAATATCCAATGAACAATAACTTCTATTGAATAAATAAAATAGGATAAAAATGTAAAAATGAGAACTGAAAACAACTTGCTCGAATGGTGGTATCTATCTCTAAGAAGAGATGTGGTTGATACATGCATCCGTCTAAGCAGAAATGATTACAATGAGGCTCCAAAGGCATTTTTTAACATTACTCATGAATGTCAAAACCCTAGACATCCAAAAACCTAACCCTAGGAGATGAAACACCAAAAGTTATGTGGGTCTCGATGGGTAAGTTGGTACCTCAACTTACTGGGGTCATAAATTTTGCATATGACCTATGTTTTAGGTGTGTGATAGCCCATTGGAAAGGTATTTTCAAGAACTACACATTATGCCATCAAACTCCCACTTAGTCTATAGTTTGATAGTGGAAAGCCAAAAAAACATTGTTTAGGGCCCCAAAATGGCCCTGGAAGTAAAGAAAGATGTAATGACATGAAAACATCCAAAATAAGTCAGTTGGATTAGGTGGGAGGATACAAATCTCCACCTAGAAGTTGTGTAGGTCTTCAGACAACCCCAGAAGTGTAGAACCCACAATTACAAAGAATTACAAAAGAACGTGTTGAACTAAAAATTGTCAAGAGGAGCTAGTTGAAATAGGTGGGTGGCCACCAATATCCACTTGGATCAGTCCTCCCCCCTTAGGAAGCAATGGTATCCATTTCGTTGAGTGACCCCATCAGGTGAGGTAACTTCTATTGAATTTAGCCCCGGGTGAGCCACTTTCCTTGGTATAGGAGTTGCCCTGCCTTGACAACCTGATAAAGATGGATCCTCTACTATCGAGTTCCCTTGACATGTGTGTCCACTATATGATCAGTGGATGCATGTTCCATGCAGTCATGGTTGAGCTCTGTTGGTGTCATTTTTTATGCGATCTTTGAGGTGTACAATAATGGTGGAAAATATGGTCGAAGGAGGTCCACATTGAACATTGGGTGCAAGCCAAGGAAGGGTGGAGTGTTGAGCTCAAAATCATTTTTATCCACAACCTTGGTGATAGTGTAAGGCCCATAATGAAGTGGGTGGAGCTTCTGATGGGGCCATGTAAGGTTCTCTTTCTACAAATGTAACCATACCTTGTCTCCCACCTGAAACTTATGCGATACCCGGTGTTGATCATGGCATTGCTTGTACTTAGCATTGGATTTCTGCAAAATTGCATGGACCTATTGGCAGATGTGTTGAATCCGCTCAATGAATCTATTGGATTTGTCAGCATCAGACTAAACATGGGAAGAATATGTCTTTGTTGTTGCAAGAGGTAGTGCAACATCAATGGGACCCAAGGGTTGGAATCCCAGCCCCACTTGAAAGGGGTTATGGCCAATGGAGCTATGGAGAGCCCTGTTGTAGTTGTGTTGAACATAAGGAAGACTCTCATCCCATGTATGCAGATGCTTAGATTTATACATGTGCATGATGTGCACAATCATTTGATTGACGACCTTTGTTTGGCCATCGGTTTGAGGGTGAAAGGCAGTGGATATAGTGATCTTGGTGTCCAACAGTGACCAGAGACTCAACCAAAATGTGTTGAGGAACTTGTTGTCCCAATCGAAGATGATGGTCTATGGTATCTCAAAATGGAACCACACTTGGTCAAAGAAAATATTGGCAGTATATGTTGTTGTGATGCTCTTCTTGTAGGCTATGAGAATGGCCATCTTTGAAAATTGATCAACCACCACAAATATGCAATCATTGCCTTTCTTAGTGGATGGAAGGCCAGACATGTAATCCATCGATATGGATTCACAATTCCTCTCAGGAGTAGGAAGAGGGGTGTATAAGCCTTGCTTCTTAATGGTTGGCTTAGAAATGGCACATGCGATGCAAGATCTAATATACTTGTTAACGCCATGTCAAAGTTTTGGCCAATAAAATTGTTTTTGTTGAACAACCACAATTTTCTCCACACCAAAATGTCTTTCCATCGGACTGTACTGAACCTCCCAAATCAGCTTTGCACGCTCGCTTGTAGGAACACATAGATTCCCTAGATGGCATAACAATCCATCCTAAATGTGAAAATCGGTAAAATTTGCACATGTACCTAAGAGATGATAGGTGGTGATGAAGTCTAGATCTTGTTGATAAATTTGGGGCCACTCAGATGCCTCATGTCCACAGGACTGGATCACAGTGGTGAGTGCATCCATGGGATGTCGACTGAGGTAGTCAGAGACACGATTTGTGATCCTTGTCTTATACTTGATGTTGAGATGGAACTATTGTAGGTATGTGGACCACTTATGATGGCGGTCATTCTGCAACTTCCCTATGTCTGTATGAACTGCAAAGGCTTGTGATCAATGTGGATGATTTTCTCCTTTCCCAAAATGTAATGTTTCCATTAACAACAGGCTTGTACAATGGAATACATTTCCTTGTCATAGGTGGGATATTTCTGGATAGTGTCTAAGAGTGTCTCACTATGGTATGCTACCAAATGACCATGTTGTGTGATAATTGTGCCTACAACATAGTTGGATGCATCAATCTCAATCTTGAATGGTTGTTGCAGATCGGGTAAGGATAATATTGGGGTTGAGCACAAGAAATGCTTCAGATCATCAAATGTTTTTTGTTGTGCCTTCCACCATGTAAAATTTTCCCTACCACCACTCTTGGTCACTTGGCTGAGGTCCCATGCAATATGGGAGAATCCCAACATGAACCGTCGATAGAAGTTGGCAAGTCCCAAGAAGCTATGAAGCTTGGTTAGTGTGTTCAGGGTTGGCCAGTCATGGATGAATTGGATCTTAGCTGGATACACATGTACCCCATTCTCATCAACAATGTAGCCCAAGTATTGGACCATGTTCATGCCAAAGGAGTATTTTTCCAAGTTGGCATCAGGGATGATTTTAGGGGATAAATTTTGCTCATGGGCTAATTTTCCGTGGTTTTTCCAAAAATGAGATTCGCTATTTTAAAAATTATTCACCCAAATTCTATAGGATACAATTAATTTACCTTAAAAATCGCCAAAATTTTATAAAAACTGTATAAAATCCTTAGAAATTTGAATATTTTTACAAAAATATCGCCAACACTTATAGTTGGCATATGAAGGATTAGTAATATTTTCCAAGGTTTCTACATTTTATAATAAATTTCCATCCTTAAAATCATCCTTGGTTGGCATACAACTTGTGTTGTCATAGAGTTCTCAAAACCTATTGAATATGTTGCATGTGCTCCTCCCAAGTTCTGTTGAAGATGAGGATTTCATCCAAATATACCACCACAAAAGAGTTGGTGAAGGGTATCAATACATCATCCATCAACCTCATGAAAGTGGTTGGTGCATTTGTTAAGCCAAAGGGCATGACAAGCCATTCGAAGAGACCTTCTTTATATTTGAAAGTTGTCTTCCATACATCAGTAGGCTCGATGGGAACCTAGTGGTAGTTAGACTTTTCCCCCTTGAGTTGGTCAATAAGGTTATCAATTAAGGGAATTGGGTACTGGTTCCTAACTGTGATTTTGTTTAATGCTCTGTAATCAATGCAGAGCTGCCAGGTCCCATATTTCTTCTGCACTAGTACAATCAGGATTCTGTAAGGGGAGGAGTTGTGTCTTATGTTCCCCTTTTGAAGAAACTCTTGGATCAGACGCTTGATTTCATCATTTTCCATCAGCAAGTGGTGATAGACTGGTCCATTAGGCATAGGTTCACAAGGGTTAGATCAATTGGATGCTTGACTTGGCAGTGCGTCGGTACCCTGGTGGGTGAGGAGAAGATGTCTCTGTACTCTTCCATGATCTCATCCACTTTCTTATGTTGTAAACAGATGCTATGTGTAGAGGTCACGGATGTGGCGGCGACCTTCTGCTTACTATGAGAACGGATCACAAAGAATATGAACTTCTCGGTCTATGAAATGACCTTACTGCATTTCTTAGCAGATATTAAAGAAATAGTGGTAAGGCGGTGCTACCTATGGTATCCTATACAATTGTCTACCAAAAGTAATAATAACATTGTGGGGTCTAGACTCATACACAGCATGTCACTTCCACAAATATGGTTTTCCTAAAAGAACATCACAAACTTAAAGGGGAGAAATATCACACAATGCCTCATCTTTGAAGGGCTTGATGTCATAGGGCAGACAAAATTGTTGGTTGATGTGAAGGTCTCTTCCTTGGTAAAGCCAGCCAATGGTGTAGGGTTGCATGTGTGGTGTCATTGGCAGGGCCATCCGCTTAACAACCTCTGCTCCAATCATGTTCTTATTATTCTCTCTATCAACAATGAAACCAAGCGGAGCCCCATTTACCCACATTTGTGAGTGAAAGAGGCATTCCCCTTCATCTAGTTACTCTAGTTCGCTTGGCTGGACTTTGGTGCTAGTGATAGTGGCACTGGGTTCAGAATCGATAATTTGCTTCCCTCCTTCTAGATTTTATTTAGAGTCAGAATCTGCCCCTAACTTGGAATCTTTCAACTCGACCACCAGTGACTGCTTGGAGCATAATTCTTTAGTGTTATTCCAAGGGATTTTATGGTATTCACATCATTTTCCCTTGTCCTTCTTTGAATTCTCATTACCCTTCTTGTGTTGTGGATTGGATTGGTTTTCCTAAGAGTGGCCATCATTTCTCTATCCCTTTTTTCGTGGGTTGGGGTCGCCTTTTCCCTGCTTCGGCTGTGAGGAGTTTGCAGATCCAAACTCTTGCCTCTTCTACTTAAATTTATGCTCGATATTGACAACATATCTATAAGTCATACCCAATGATGCGATGTCCAGAAACTCCATTTCTGTTTGAATGTATCTACGCAGACAATCATGGTATTTGAGCACCAGATGTTGTTTAGAGTCTTTGATACCCAATTTGGTGTGCAGGGTATGGAAAATATGGTAGTGTTCGGTCCCTTTCTTGACACAGCATGGTTCATCTTGTGTACTGGTCCTTATAGCTTCCAAAAGGGTAGTATTGTTCTTTAATGGAATCCCTAGAGGAATCCCACGTGGGGGTGACCAAAAATATTGAAGATTCCTCTTATGGCCCTTTTCTCAGAATAAGTATCACACTAGTCCTTAACATGGGGGATGACCTTGAGTGCAAAAGTAATTTTTTCCCTATCGAAAAAATTATGGACCAAAAAATACCCTTCGAGCAGATTCAACCATTTATCTACAGCATCCACATCTATCAGTCCTTAAAATAATGGAATATAAAAATTTACCTGTACCTTGAAGGGGGTTGCATGGCCTCTTGATGAAGATGTGTCTCTTGTGGGCAGTCGTCAAAGGATCTATGCAAAGTTGTCCATCATTTTGTTCCTTTGTCATGCAAGGGATTCCTTGAGAAACATTTTAAAAGGATATCCTGTTCCATCATCTTTATTTTAATCCCGCATGGGTTTTCTCGGGCTCGGTGTGACCAATCTTTCAAAGGCTTGACCGGTTCGAGTCCCAACTTCTTGTACCCAGATCTTGTCAAGGACATGCACGAAGAAAAATAAATGAAGAGCAAACTTCTCTAATACCACTGATCAATATTTATGAGCGAAACTAAATGAATAACAGACTGAATGCAATAACACATAGATATGGAGAACAAAAACAGATATCCAGTGAACAATAACTTCTATTGAATAAATAAAATAGGATGAAACTGTAAAACTGCGTAACTGAAAACAACTTACTTGAATGGTGGTATCTATCTTTGAGAATAGATGTGGCTGCTACGCAAATCCTTCTAAGAAGAAATGATTACAATGAAGCTCCAAAGGCCTTTTTTAACATTACTCATGAATTTTGAAACCCTAGACATCCAAAAACCTAACCCTAGGAGATGAAACACCAAAAGTTATGTGGGCCCTGATGGGTAAGTTGGTACCTCAACTTCTCGGTGTCGTAACTTTTGCATACGACCTCCATTTTAGGCATGTGATAGCCCGTTGGAAATGTATTTTCAATAAATACACATTATCTCGTCAGACTTTAACTTAGTCTATAGTTTGACCGTGGAAAGCCAAAAAAACATTGTTTAGGTCCCCAAAACAGCCCTAGAAGTACAAAAAGATGCACTAACATGAAAACATCCAAAATAAACCAATTGGATTAGGTGGGTGACCACCAATATCCACCTGGAAGCTATGTAGGACTTCAGACAGCCCTGAAAGTGTAGAACCCACAATTACAAAGAATTATAGAAGAACGTGTTGAACTAAAAATTGTCAAGAGGAGCCAGTTGGAATAGGCGGGTGGCCACCAATATCCACCTATATTACAAAGTAACAGAATTGAGGGGAAAATGGACTTACATTATTGTTTCCTTGAGCTTAACTACCACGAGTCAGGCAACTGACATAAAACTCACCATGTTAGATCCCATGGGCCAGATCTTCCAAAAAGGTGAAATGTTCAACTAGGCAGAGCACCTTGCTGCAACTATAAAAAGTAATTGTAGAGAATGCTAGGAGCATAGTCGAGCAATAAAGTTCCCTTCCTTATTGATCTGGATTTTTATGATCCAATTCAGTCCATTCATGTAGCCAACCTTTACAACAAAGTATATTCCAACCATGGTAAATTACAAGGATTTTTCCCTAGGAGTAGTCAACTCATCAGGTTCTCTCTCATCTAGCGATATGTTTAGAAACTAGGTCATCAATTTACAAAATGCATCTGACAGATGGATGGTTGAAAAGACAGTTCATTGAGCATTGCTACGAAAATCCCATATTCAGGTAAATATTGACAGCATCAGGGTTTGGTGTGGATTTTGGCATGGCCCAGCGCCAAAGGACCTAGATTATCAACCAACAAGGCTTCAATTTTTTGATGATGCAAAATGGTGCAAGAACAGAGAAACATATAGTCGAGTCATCTCATACAAGTATGTCAACCCCCCCCCCCCCGACTCAACACAATCAAAAGTTGATAAGGATAAATCAAATCATCTAAGTCTTCCTAGTATATTTGTAGATATGAGTGAGGCACAAACACACAAAGAGGTCAAAGGAAAATGAGAAATACACAACCATGGGTTAGAACACACAATCCTATAGAAATTTTAAATGACAAAATAAAAAACTACTAAGTTTTGTCATACACTTAGAAACCTAGAGTTAACTGTCTTCTATGAACTCTGAAATGTTTAAACCCACATTCAGAAATTACCATAAGCATAAATACACATTGCTAAGAAATTTTGCAGTGGAATAAACACAA
>ML794096.1:75432-88094 GCA_009831015.1 Picea engelmannii | reverse complement strand
AAGTGGGAGATTGTTGGTTGTGGAGCCTGATTATCTTCCTGATTCAGAGGTCTTTTACTTTCAGCCATGTTTATACCCCATGAAGTATTTACACCCCAGAAGTATGTACACTCTTCCATGCGGGGGAGTGCAGAGGGGGGGTACCCGCTCTACGGGGTCCGAGGGGTCTGGGGGCAAGCGGGCCCCCAATGGGGGTTCAAGGGTGAAGCCCCTGAAGGAAAATTTGCCTTGTAAATGTATATTGTAATTTCATTGTGAATCTGGACCATTCATTATAAGGTCGCAGATCTAATGGTAGAGATTATGTTAGGGTTTTTTTGCCCTAGAAGGCAACCCTCTTTTATGAGGGAAATGTATTGCGGCTATGATTGATGGAAAATATTGTATTCTGAGAGAGGAGACTGTGAGAGAAAGGAGAGGAAGTTACAGCGGGTTTTGTTGTAGGTTGTATCCCTTCATTTGCTGGATAATAATAAAGGAAGGACCTAGCAATTTCTATGGTGGACGTAGCCCACACTGGGTGAACCACGTAAATCTGTGTCTCTCTTGTATTGTGTATCTTCTGTGTTTTGTTTCCACATTTGTTTTATTTTATTGCTTCGCGGTCCTATTTTTCTAACAGTTCTACCAGCAGCATGAGGAGATTCACTTGTTTTTGAAGAAGAGAGAAGGTCCCCTCTCCATCAGCAGTATAAATCTGCATCATCGACGAGACCTTACACAGTTCTCCCTAAGGCACTTTGGCACCATCTAGACATCGACCAACTCCTACACATTTCAAAGAAAAGGGATTCGTAGTTTTCGACTGTATGCATCAACAAGCAACTAGGGTCAAAAGGAAGAGCAGAGTCATTATTCCAAATGATAGATCACTGCAGAAATTGTAGTCATCTAGCAAGAGTGGTGATAGAACAAATTTTTGAGAGAGAAGTCCCTAGTCTAGGAACACATAGTCCGCACCAACCACACCAGTTTGAAGGATCCATATTGAATGAGCTCAGGGCAATAAAAGTGTACTTCTTCTTCATCATCCAAAAAGATGTCCTCATCTTCTGAAATCTCTTCAACAATGGCCCAAAGGAATCCAACACATCATCAAAATGTAACAATGAAAGATCTAGCAAAGCCAATCATTCTAAATATTCTATCTCTCAGTTCAAAAATTTGAACCTTTCTCTCTAAAAATTCTATCAATGTAATAGTCTCAACCTTCCCCTTGCTTGGGACGAGCAAGGAATTGATGAAGGGGGAGATGTTGTAAGGGCTAGTTGGCCATGTTGACTAGACCCACCAATCGACCAAATATGTCGACTACATAAGTTGAGTATAGAAATCGATCAAACAGACAGTTAGAGCCGACCGACCAAAGTAGTTAAGAAGTTGTAACTAATAGGTAATTGCAAACACAAGTATGTGTGTGTGTGTGTGACTATGTAACAGAGGAAAGGTTGGTTGTTCTTGTACATGTTAAAGAGCATATTCTTGGTTCTCCCACTAATTTGTGTATGCTTCCATGTATGTGTATGAGCTCTATGTAAAGAATCGTCAATGAATGGTAGCATCGGAAAAGTATTTCCACACAGACCTAAGTGTTTAAATGTGTGTAAATCGTTAAAGTCTTCTATCCTTGAATTTACTTTAATTAAAGGAATTATTAAAGTAAAGTTATTTTATTAATTAGTTGAATTATTTAATTATATGCTAAAAGTAATTAGCATTTAATATTAGCCATTGATTTCAATTGAGGTGAGAACTAATCTCAATCGTCAATCACTTTGGAGATTAGGGTTAGGGCATAACTCAAGATTATAAAATCAAGGATAGGGTAAAGGAGAAGATACTCAAGGGTTGTATCACAAAGGACTGTGATTCAAAAGGATCTTGGATAGGTGGAGAAGGACTTCCATCTAGAGATCAGTTCAAGGAGAAGAGAGAACAAGGGCAACTACAAGAGGGTTTCAGTAGAGTGAAGCCATAGGAAGGGGTCGAGTCATATGGAGTTTGTCATAAAATCAGTGAGTTCATGTATGGGGACGTTAGTGGAGACAAGAATGTATATGTATGTTTACTTAAGGAAAGGTGTGTACACCTTGAAAAGTGAGTCAGATATGGGTCATACAACAAATCAGACTTTACCAAGTTTGTTTGTCATTGTATTTCTCTTAATGTGCCACTATCCCTGTTATCTCTTAGTGTGCCATTATACCTGTTACAAGAGCCCCGATTTTATCATAATAAAATAATCTCAGTACGGGTTTTCCCTCCAGTGTTTCTCCAGGGGTATCTACCCAAAAATATTGGTGTTTGTGTGTGCATGATTTGGTTTCCAATTTTTCTTTCATTATCTTTATTTGATTTGAATATTCCAGTAGTGTATTTTTTTTTTGTGAGCTTCTAATTTGATTTGCAGTAAGGAAATCACTAGATAAAAAGATAACTAGGTGTTGGAGTAAGGGGATTTTGACAACTGGTAACACTCTTGTACTCTCTCTTAGACCAAAACACCAGGTTATCCAACCAAGACGAGTTTCTGGTAGGAGCAATAATATTAGTAGTTAATAACTTCTACAACTCCTTGACTAAAGGTAAAGTTTGGGGTTCAATTTTCTCAACTTTTGTCAGAAAGGCGTAGCACCTTCAATTAAAGGGATTATATGTTGTATGATTTTTTCCTTGTAATATTTCAAGTCATCATATGACCAATCAAATGCATCCCTATACTCTTTTATTAATCCTTCAATATCTCGTCTCTCCTTTTCAAAAACATTCTTTCCAATATTGACAATCTTTGGACTACCATTAGTTTCAATGTTGACCTCAATATAATCCTCGAGTTTGGTGGGTTCTACCTTTCGCTTGCACATGTCATGTCTATCAAAAAATATACTTGAAAGGAATCAAACCTTTAGGTATTATATCCTTGTCTCCTAAGTCAACAATTTCAAGTATACCATCCAAACCATCCCAATCAATCTTCATGTCTACAAACACATCCTCATTGGTCAAGAGCCTTTCTAATTTCTTATCGTCTTCAAAAATTTTCCAATGATCAATATTATCTAGGAAAGATGGTCTACATAATGTATCGGTGACAATTTCTTCAAATGTGATAGTTTCTGAAAATTGATTGGAAGAAATATGAACAACTAAGGCATCGACTAGGTCATTATGATTTCTCAGGTTAAATTTGATGGAGAAAGCTTCAAATTTATCAATCATTTTCATTACTGCTTCCTTGTAAATTTTTAACCTATTGTCCTTGGTTGAATAGACATATTTAACTCGAAGGAAAAAAAATTATGAATCACCAAAAACTTATAATTTTTTCACCCCTAAGTCTTCGACTATTTCAACCACTAAGAGTAAGGCCTCATACTCGGCAACATTGTTGGTGGCCTCAAACTCTAATTGATATGAAAATTTGAGGGTGTTCTCTTTGGGTGAAATCAAAACAATGCCAACCCCATTTCCTAATTGAGATTTAGCCCCATCAAAGTACATATTCCATATCTCTTCATGGGTCTCTTAGTCAACTAGTTTGGGAGCTAGGGAATGAGAAAGTATGGCATAATTGCCCAAATTATCGTCCACCATGCAAACAAAGTCATTCATAGGGTCTCTAGGGTTTTCCACATGGTACTTCCTAAGTTGTTCATTATGAAAAATCATTGGTCTCCCCTCATACGAAGGTAGAGTAGCCTAAGATAAGTCCATTTGGAGAGAATTGTTACCCCCCATTTCTAGGGGTAAATAAGGAGATGATGTCTCAAGGCCCATAGATTGAAGACATGGAGTGTTAAGAGACAGATGAGTGGACATGTCACATCCTCGTACCACACATCAATGTTGATTGGCAGCAACAACGTCCACCACATTAGCTCGACCCACAAAGGATAGCAGGTCTTGCTTCATGAGGTAAAAAGTTTGGTCTCGTGGTAAGTGTCATTTTAATAACTAGATCATTTGAACATGTTGCAAAGGGTCCTTTCTTGATTTTGAAAATGTTTGCTTGGAAATTATGCCTTTTGCCTCATTTCACCTTGGTGGTTGACATGTTTTCCTAGTAAGTGGGTCACACTTGGGAAAAGGGTTGCTACTAGGGGGTCTCTTTGAAGGGTCATTGTAACACTCCCATCCATACTTACCACCTTCCACACTTATTTCCCTTTGTTTCCTCATTTTTTGTGTTTTCAAGCTTATTGACCCCAAGAAGGGCTTGTACCTCATTTCATGGGAAGAAGGAGCTAAAGGCCCATAAGGGTTTTTATCTAGCAAAGATAAGAGCCATAGATTATCCTCTAGATGCTCTCCCTAAGATCCCGAGAGCAATGAAACGCTTCTCCACAAAATTCAAGGACATGTACAAAGAAAACACATAATTAAATAAATGTCCCACTTGTTGAGGGAATGTATTTTGTGGTGTCTTTTACTTTCCTTGCACATTTAACTCGATGTGTTCTTAGATTCAAGTGGAATTGCGGTGCTCTTTACTTTCCATTGCACATAGCACTCAATGTTTTGGACCATAATCAATTAATGGAAAATGAAGGGCTTGGGAAAATGTTGCATTGCAAACGAGGATACAACAGACCCTCTATAATGGCACCCATAAATGAGACAATATGAGCCCCTGTATGTCAAGAAACCCCATGCCTAAAATTCATACCCCCATCCACCTCATACTATTTTACTTGAATTAGAGAGGGTCTTGTTGGGAAACACTCCTTGACTTGGGGATTGATCTACCCAATAGGGCACCATGACAACCCTCCTATATTTAAATTTGGCAAGTTGTATAAGGTCTTTGGGCATTTTTTTAATTTGAAAAGGGGCATTCAATGCACATGTTTGGGTGGTTTTATCAAATATGGCTTACTTGGCATGATACATGTGACTTGTCGACCCTTGGAGGGAATACTTGTTTTTCTTTGCAGGATTTTTCCAGGTGTAATATTTTCCATGGAGAGACTAGGTCACTTGGACCTTCATAGGGGCTTGGAGCTCATATGATGGATGATGCACCCCACTCATTGAGGGCTTGAGAGGATGAATGTTTCCTTTGGAGACATTTGGACAATATGTAAGGATGACATTGAGACCCCTTGCACCTAAACGTTGGCCTTGGAAAGCCTAGGACGTCACACCCTATCCATTGATCGTCACCTTGGATGATGGGGTTATGATGTGGTTTGATTCTCCTAGTGGTGATGTGATGTGATTTGATGGAGAGAGATGCATTGCTTGTCACTCTAGCACATGAAGAGATGACACATGGCATTTGGATGTCGAGTGATCTTTACTTGGAGGCTCAATGTCTCATTTTGAGGCCTAGTGTCACCCTTTAGGGCATGACATCATCATCATTAAGGATTTATTTTATGTAAATTTTAATTTTTAAGCTGTAAAGGAAAATAGAGGAATTTGGCATCCTTCTAATTTGTTGTTGACTTTTAAAAGTGGACAAATTTGTTTTAGGTGACCTCATATAAGTAGAGGTCACCTCACTTTCATTTTATCATCATGTTGTGAGAATTACATAACATTCTTGGCTGAAATTTTCACCCTTGTTGGGAAATTCAATCTCTCTCTTCTTTTGTGCATTTTGTATGGAATACTTGACTATTGTAGGAAAAAGGCTAGCGCCATCTCTTGGATGCTTGTTTCTTGGAAATTGTGGTGGAATATTCTTGATAAGTAAGGGTTATTCATGTTATCTCTTGAATTAGGTAAGAAATTTATGCAATTGTATGTTTTTCTTCTTGATTTCAAGGTGAATTTGTCAAAACCCTTTGGAGGATTATAAGGGCATACACCCTCCATCAATATCTATCTTTGTTGTCATTGAAAACACTATTTTGCAAAGGTTGCTACAAGGAGTAAAAGGGATTACACCCTTGTAGATTTACCTTGCTAAGGTTTGTTTGCTTTAGGGAGTAAAAGGGCTTACACCCCTAGAGAAGTAATAAATCCTAGCTCATAAACAAGAGACTCCATAACCCAATAGATAAGGCACTAATATTTTGCATTGGAGATTGAAGATTATGCATTGGTAAACGTGATATCAAGGAGATTGAACGTTTAAGTTTGGAATTTGATTTCATATGCTTTAATCTACTTTGTGCCTTAAGGGCATCTTGATTAGACAATCAATCTAATTGTTATAATAAAATCTATGCTACAGCCAATAGGGTTGTAGAAAATTCATAGTATTTCATTCTTTTACTCACTCTTCTACCGCTGAAATTCACTTGTAAGCCTTGGTAATTGTTTTGTTGGTTAATAGCTATCTTTTGGGTAGTTTACTTGTTGATTTTTGTGGCTAGAATTTGTTTTTGTAGAAAAAAAATTCTACAACCATAAGGATGTTACAAATCTTGTTGATAACACTTACCAACAACCCTCTAATTTCTATCAAAGTCTTGCTCTAATCATTGGAAAATTATCTACTTGTTGCTAGATTTATTTCCAACATCTTGCAATTGATTTTGATGGTATAATTTTCAATTGTTATACTCCTTTTATTGTTGATACATATATTTCCACACTACTACAATTTGGAATAGTAAGGTTACTTGTTGAATCCCCACTGCTTTTGAGGCTTGTATTATCATATATTGTCTTTTTCTAGGTAGGTTTGACATTGTTTTGCAGGTACAGTACATTGGTAACCAATCACCATATCACAAGACTCTTCCTCAAGTCTCTTTTCAACCCTTGAACTTGACCTATAGGG
Organism: Picea engelmannii; assembly: GCA_009831015.1. NCBI lineage: Eukaryota > Viridiplantae > Streptophyta > Pinopsida > Pinales > Pinaceae > Picea > Picea engelmannii. The sequence continues at coordinate 81,361 of ML794096.1, read as the reverse complement.
GCATTATCTATCTCATTTCACTTTCCATCTCAATCCCCCTAGGGTCACCCAAGAAGACTCCCTTGTGTTGGACTTGTCCTTCACTAAAACGAGGCGGACATCTATTGAGGTGACAAAGATAGTTATTGGTAGTTGTGTCTCACATCCGTGGATTGGGTTGGGATTTTCCCAAACTACAGATTGTGTGATAACAAGAACCACCTAGATCATGGGAAAATTTTCTTGATAACAACATGCCCCATGACTCGGGAACATCAATTACCACTATATCCATCAAAACCTTAATGTCAGGCTCAACTACAAGGAATACAAGTAAATTCTTGATAACGCCATAGACCTTAACTTCTTTGGCATCCATCGTGAAAATGTTCTAAAAGGTCATGTTATTTTAAGACCAAGTTGTTGCATAACACTAAGAGACATGACGTTGGTTGAAGCCCTTGTATCCAACATAACGTTTGTAGGATTAAGAGATGAAGAATGGTCATGTTTTTTGTTGAAACCTCCCCTATTCTTCGTTTGGAGGACTATGGGTTGATATTGTGAAGGATCATCATCAACAAAACCCAAAACCTTCTCTTCTTTCTTCACAATTGAAATAACTTTCATAAGCTCAACAAAAGGGACATATATGTAAGACTTCGATAGATAGAGGTCTAAGTCTATGTTTATCTCATCATTTGATGTTCATGAATTTGACCCATCTTCTTGATTCCTTATTGGTTGGATGGGTTGTTTCCTCTTAATAATATATTTAGATACTTATTGAGTAGCTTGTTGTCTCGTGGGATCTTGGGGTTGTTTGTCACACACCTGAACCCCTAAGTATCCTTTTAAGGGATGGGGGTATAATGTTTTTTCTTTACTACAACTCCCTGAATCCTCAAATGAGGACACTGTCATTGTGTGCTCACTGAGAGCTTTCCAATGATTGAAACCTTGTCTGAAACCAAGTCTTGGTTCGAAAGTTATGGCCTTTCAAAGTTTTCAAGGAATCATTGGCCAATGGCCACCCCCTTCACCACGTGGAATCACTTCTCTTGTTTCATTTGACATGGAACTATCGTGACCCATTTCATCATTCTTGTGAAGATCTGAAAACATCCCCAGAGACCCGAAGTCGCAAAATCTCTTTACTCATCGGGATCCATGGTGGAGTTATGTCCACCCTTAAAGATACAAAGGTTGATATTTATCCACACTTTAACACCTAGTTTATACTTGACAAAGGGTGGGGGTCCCACACCTAACTTGCAACCAATTCCACGACGCCACATGGAATTATCCAAGCACACCACATCATCATGGTGTACGCGGGCCCGTCCAATTAAAACTGGACACTACAACAAGGGAACTTTGACGGTTCGACATGTAACACATCCTCCTATATCCTTGAATCTCTCTGATTCCTGGAGTTCCGAAGTTCCAGAATTTCTCTCCACATACTCTGGCCTTCTACCTTCGGGAAATTCTTACTAGTGGATTGAACAGTTGAGAAAGGGTCCCAATGGTTCCTCATATCAATGGCTCATATCACTCCTGAATTATTCCCCATGATATAACAGTTGGCGATATTTCTCCACTCCAGAATTTCGCGACTTCATGTCCCTTACAGTCCTTAACCCAATAATTCCCCGAAGGGTTACCTGCCGAAGAGGTCATAAAGCAAGGATGATTTTTTTTTGTCGGTTGATGGTACCACTTACTCTATCCTTCCACTATACTTTATCTAATGGTCGAGAAGGGTCCCGAAGGATCCTTAGATCTATGGCCGACGTTACTTTGTGACTTCGACATTCAAAGATTCTTTCTGTTTGACACCTTTTTACTCTCGTAGTGGGTCAACGTTGAATTTGACCATAGTGTATTCCCAACAATCAGGAAAGATCTCGAAATTTCTTAGATCGATGACTCACGTTACTTCGCGGCTAAAAACTTGTTCAATGTTTAACAATAAGGCGGATCCCACAATAGCAGATAAGAAACTATCAATTTCAGGTCAACCTCTTTGGTAATTGTGTTAGCAGTTTGCCTTCAGCAGGATTAAAGTATTGTGAAGGTCTAACATCCTGGAACTTTGGACGTCCAAAGTCCTGAAGCTCAAAAGGCTTAGCTCCCATTGAGTGTAGTGCAGGGTTCCAAGACCCTAGTCATATGGAAATTTGATAAGCCCCGGAGGGCTACACTCTTAAATCTTATCCGTGATTTGGTTAATTCGATGGACTTGAGCATGAGTTCACTTGGACAAGAAAATGGTTTGAAGGAAGAACCTTTCATTTACAGAGAACGAAATATATAACAAGGAAAAGGTAATTTTGAGGGATCGACAGGACCTTAATAGTCCCGTAGAGTCTGTCTCGACTCTATATTTGCGAAATTGATCCTTGATCAATGCCTTTTAGGATTTTCTAATCAGCACAGAGACCAAATTCTTATGCCCCATGATTCATTTAAAAACCCATTTCTAACAATTTTCCTTCTCTAAACAAAAAGCAGAAAAAGACTATTTACCAAATATGATATTCAAGTTTTTACTTCAAATTTCCTCGGGGTCACTAGGCCATCAGAGTCACAAATTCTACCATTCAAACAAGGTAATATATTTTGCCATCATCACAAAATTACATCCCTTCTGGGGATCGCCAATCATTTCCTATGGTTCTAATTTCTTTTCTCTTGGAACCATCACCGCATCAAAGTACACATTTACCTTTATTTCTATACCTCTATTCCTTATGTACATAGAAAGCATAGATAGAGGTTTACTTTCTTTGTCTCAGAATATTACAAGATAATTATATTCAATTGTGCAATTCATTCACCAAACTTGTCGTCCTCAATCACATGAATGCAGGAGTTTACGAATGAAAACAAGCATTATTACCATTAAGCATGCAATGTACATTTCTAACACAATCACAGACTTCCAATCACACATTTCAATTCAATTACATAGAATATGTGAAATAATTTTATGTATTGTAAGTTAGAGCTATCAAACTGATTGTGGGTGTTCTCCTTTCCACCCAATCATAGGATCAGATGCATTCACTCTTAGCACTATGGCCACCCCCATGCCAATCCATGATACCACCAAGGAGTTCTCTCTTTTTCCTTGGGTCTTATGGAAAATCCTAGAGGTCACTCTCCTTCTCACTAATCTTGGTGAATATTTTTCCTCACGCCCTGCCTAGCCCAGGCCTCTTCGAGGTTTGTCAGATTCCTTCCCAACATCAAGATCATGGCCTTCTTTCTTTGGCCAAGGTCGGGTCTCTAGCCTATTAGGCCAATCAAAAAACAATCCTTGGTCTTATGACCTCCACTTCTCTGGAAACAACAAAAGTCACCCTTCTTCCAGCCGAGCTTAGGGCCTCCACAGGGTTTATCATATGCCTTCTCAGCTGGATTTCTTTCCAGCCAACATCAATCCCCCGACCCTCTTTTGCTCAAATTGTTGTTGATTGCACCCCCTTTAGGAGACATTCTCTAGTTCATTCTCATATGGACTAAGTTGAGACGATCTGTGAGAGATCCCATGTGATGGGTGTGTCATACTCCTCTGGACTGAGTTGATACGATGTGTGGTCTCTTGTCGTGCTCCTATGGAGTGATTTGAGACGACTTGAGATGGTCTCCTGTCAGACTCCTATGAACTTAGTTAAGTCGACTTGAGATGGCTCTCCAGATGGAACTCCTATGGAATTAGTTGAGATAATCTGTTGAGAGTGATGTCCTTGTGGTTGACCACAGGTGGACGTGTCCCTAGTGGTTGAGCACTAGAGGATGTGTGGATCCCTTGCTATATTGTCTAAGAGTAAGATTTATTGTGTAACCCTAATTGTGTAAAGGATACATGTCGGCCCCATCATGTAAAGATAATTAATATTTGTGTAAATATTAATTATATCATGGAGTTATAGAATTCGTCCCTATTCTGTCAATAGACAAACCTATTGTTGTGTTAGGTCTTGTATAAATAAGAGAGTAAATACCCATTGTGGATCACTCTCACACACTTCATTGTAACATTCTCCCAAGCTACTTGTACGACTGAAGTGCGCACTCCTCTTATGTGAAAGTTTTCTAGGTCACAGAAGCACCCTCTTGTGTGTTCTAGGGTTTATGGTGTGGGGGATCTTCTCTTGACTCTATAGCAAATGATTGTTGGGGTTTTCCCTTGATTGAGAAGGGTTTTCCCAGGATAACTTCTTGTGTTCTTGTGCATGGTTATTCTTCTTGTGATCTTGGTTACTGCAGCTATTGTATATGGTATTGTTGCATTGTTCATGGTTCAAGTACATTCTAAATTGAAATAAACTACATGTGCATGAGCTAAGCATTAAAACTAAACATCGATCTGGGCTTCGGGCCTTATACATTCCAAATCTGAACTCTTCCATGAGTTCTATGATATTTTTCCAAGCCCCCTTCTGGGAATGGTCTTCTTCTCGCCTCCAAAACTTTCTTTTGTTCTCCCCCTTTTTCTCTCTTTTCATGTCTTCCTTTTTGTATTATCTTGCACGCCTCCCACCCCAGGAAGGTTCTAGACCTATCTTATTCCTTCTTCCAAAAGGAACTCGAGTCAATCTGGGCCTGGAGAATATTCTCTCCGTTTCTCAAAAATCCTTCTGGTTTTCCCAAAAATGCTCTCGAAAGACAAGTGGTCAAACAAGGAAAAAAATGGTTTTTGATTTGGCGGAAAGTGGTTTTTGGAGGGGAAAAGTGGTATTTCGGACCCCCCCTAGGGTGGTAAGTGGTATTAGGGTGGGGGGGGTCTGAAATCCCGTGGAGGTGACAAGTGTCTAGGGTGGTTTCACTTCTCGGAACTCCTCCCCCCCCCTCATTAAAGCTCGGATGGCAAGGGGGTCCGGAAAAATTTACGAGAGTTGATTTAATTTTTTGGGATATGTGCGTACAAAGTTTAAAACTTTATTTGTTTTATTAATAATTTTTTATTTGTTATTTAATTTTGTTTTAATGTTTACTAAGTGTTTTATTTATTATGTTTATTTTATTTAAACTTTGTTTTATTTTTATTTAACTTTTGTTTTATTATTTTGTTATTTTCATTTTTGTTTTATGTATTTTTACATATGTTTTAAATGTTTTAATTGTTTAGTTTTTATTATATTTTATGCATTTTATTTTTATATGCATTTTTTTATTTGTTTAAAAAAAAAAAATTGTTTTATATTTTTAGGTTTTGTTTTTTTTAGTTTAATTATTTTAATTAATTATTGTTAATTAGTTTCAAGCCTAGGTTTCAATTAATTATTAATTAATTAGTCATTAACTTATTATTAACAAATCTAACCTAGTTTTACTAATCTAACTACACTAATCTAATTAAATTAACTTTATTATGCTAAATAGTATTAAAAAATGTCACTAACCATTTATTATTAACCTATTGTTTGTTAGCCTAAGCGTGTTTATTCATGTAGGGATGAAATTGGCGGAGGGGTGAATAAATGAAGGGTGAGGGAATGAATGGTGCAAGAGGGTGATGAAGGATCGGGCGAAATGGATGGAGGGAGAAGTGAAATCAACCGAGCCCAGCAAGCCAAATTTCTTCATCACAAAAGCAATGCCAAATAGATAGCTGAAGAATAAAATCACCTATGATTATAGGACCCTAACAGGCCCCACCATTAAAATATAATTAATATTGTGTAATTATTAATTATATTATTAAATTTGTATAGGTTGGCCCTATTTGTTAATATTATGGTAACTGCGGGAGGTATTTACCCCCATGTGTGAACCTGGCGAGAATAGAAGACTCTGGGAAGCAAGAGAAACCCTAATGAATTGGATAATAACCCTAGAAGCCTTGTCGGCTCAAGAAGATAATTTATATTAGGCTATTAGCCTCCAAGAGAAGAAGTCGGCCAGAAATAATAATAATATACTGAACAGACACTATCCA
>ML794096.1:31319-58651 GCA_009831015.1 Picea engelmannii | reverse complement strand
GAGAGTGACTTATCCAACATCATATCTAACTACTCAGATGAAGTATGGTTTCGAGAGATGATGCAGCTGATGGTGATGGTGATGCTCATGATCTAGTCATGAAATAGTCTAGATGATTATATTGATGCTACCGGGTAAATGGTATGTTTTTTGCTCAAGTCCATTACCTGTAAATACCTCTCTAGTTAGGAGGGAGTGTTAATATTATGGTAGCTACGGGAGGTATTTACCCCCATGTGTGAACCTGACGAGAATAGAAGACTCTGGGAAGCAAGAGAAACCCTAATGAATTGGCTAATAACCCAAGAAGCCTTGTCGTCTCAAGAAGATAATTTATATTAGGCTATTAGCCTCCAAGAGAAGAAGTCGGCCAGAAATAATAATAATACACTGAACAGACACTATCCAGAAGGAGAAGTCGGCCCCAGCAAATCTGGCAGAACCAGTATAAATACAAGGCACCAGTTCTCATTTGTCACATCTCAAGACTGCAGTTTTCCTAGTTGGTGTGCACTGCAGTTGCAGTTGGTGCGCAGGTTTGGAGGAGGGTTGCAGGTGCAGCTGCAGAAGCAGCTAGTTTCAATATTAGCTTGGATATCTCTTGGCTAGGGTTTGGAACATCTGATCAGTCTTTTTTGATGCGCTATCCTTGGGGATTGATGCGCTACTCTTTGTTTGGCTATCTAGCCTAAGGTTTGCTTCCGGATGAATTCTCAGGTCAAGGTTAAGGTGCTCAGAGGGAGGCTTTGGCCTGTGTTTGGGTGACGAGGGTATCGTCAATGGTAAAACGAGCACACCATCTTCTATATTCTAACACTATTGTGCCAATAGACACATCGTTTGATGTGATGGCTTTTGTATAAATAAAAGTGGATCACACTCACTTGTCATCTCATAATTTCATAAGTTGTGGTCTTAAATTATGAGGACTGCAATTCACACTTTTCTAGGAGCTAGTTTCTCAATCATAGTAGCACCCTTTTGTGTGCTAGGTTTGGTGGTGGAATGGTGGATCTTCTCTTGCCAGTATAATATAGTGGGGGGTTTATCTTTTAATAGAAAACCAAAATACCCCTCAAAAGCATTTGTATAATGCAATAAAATCGTTTCATCATTCGGTTTCAGATTAGGAGGGGAATCCTTTAACAATTTGTCAAATATTTCATCAAAGTCCTTAATCGTTTCACTCTCCTTCTTCATCTCACGGAGATGAGTAAGCATCATTCTTGCATCCTTTCTAACGGCCCATCTCTTTATGAAAGCATCATGGAAAGCATCCCAACTAGTGATACTATGTATGGCAAACCACTATACCAAGTTTTGGAATTTTCTTCTAAGGATAGGGAAAACAATTTTATAACAACATCCTTATTCTCATTAGGAATCAAGTGCTCACCCACAACCTAGTAGAGATACAAAAGGTGTTTCTCAGCAATGATAAGATTATTACCAATGAATTTAGGTAACCACTTGTTGTACTTGATAGGGATAGCATGAGGAAACCAATTAGACCAATCATGTTGAGGTATTTATAGATGTTCTTTACCCATGGTTTATCACCCATATTGACTGTTGGTTGGTGAACTATAGAAGGGTTTGGATTTACAAGAATATTACTGGAGAAAGCTTGGGAAACCTCTCTCCTTCATCGATAACCTTTTTCAGGGTCCACAAGACTTCGATAAAGGGTTGGATTTGAACTTCTTGTTGGGTAACCTCCACTAGAACCTTCCTCGAGTCATCAGGTGAAAATTTTAAGGATGTACTTGGATACTATTCACCAAAAAGACAGTTGAAGCCAGACTTCAAATAAACCAGGGAACGAACTTTGTCTCCGACAACAGTGCCAAAATGTTATCTCTCGGATTCTCCGTAGAGGGAAAGCCCCAACCTCTCTAAGGAAAATCTTAAGGACACAACATACAAGCTGCCCACTGTCACTTCAGCAGCCGTGTCCCTCACTTCTAGGTTCGGAAGATGGTTTCCTACCTAAGGGGGGATTCCTTATACTGTATCATAAGCCTATTGTTTAAGTACAACTAAGTGAAAAATGATAGGATTAGATTATGTAAATGGAATTGACCACAAATTGCTTAGGAAATCTCTTAAGATGATCAAATACCAAACGATGAAGTGTTTCCAATCATTTATTATGCCGGGTTATTCCATGTGCATCAAAGATTCGTTCATTAAGTATTGCTTCTTTATGTGATCATGCAAGTGCTTGTAAAAACAATTATGGGCAAGACAAGAAAAGAAAAAGTGGCTTCCAATCAAAGGTGTGCCTTGTGCTATAATTCTCAAATATACCTCCAAACTTGAACACCTACAGTACGAGAGAATAATCTTCTTGAATGTTGTTTTCGATGCACTGTAGCAATTTGGCGGTTGAATGATTGGTTTTAGGTTACCTATGGGACCTTTGATATACCCAACGGTACATGGAAGTTGCATAATGCAATACTACTTGAATGGGTACCAATAAAGGTTACAAGGACTTCCAACAAGGCAAGACAAAGGCTCAAGCCTCCTGAACTCCCTCCCAAGTATCCCTACATGTATTGCTCCCAAGCCACAATTTTCTATGCTTAATGACAACTCCCTATCGGCAGAAAAATTATCCGCCATCATCCTTTGTATTTTAATATGATGTGCTCAAAACATTCACATCAACGTACCATTCATTATTTATCTTACAACATTAAATGTAAATCATTTGTTCATTCGCAAGATTACACTTATTTGACCAATAATTAATGATCGGTTAATATGACCCGTGTAAATTTTGCAAAGTACAATCATGTCCCCATCGTTATTCAAGAGAGTGACGAAGCACAAATGCAAGTAAATGTGCACATATATATCCATTCATCGTTATCCAGCCAAAGACCACAAAATTGCCTGTGTGAGTTTCGATGTAAAGAATACTCAGTCTAAGAGGACCATAATCGAACATGTCAAATCCTGTGAACAAATTGTAATGAAAACCAATCTGAAATATTGAACAGCAGGTGTAACCTCTGTGAACCAAAGACTTGAGACAAGCAATGAATTCTGATTATTTCAAATAGGCACAGTTCGCAAATATTAGAAAACAAGGCAAACACTCAAATTGCATCACATGTCGGGTTTTGAATGAAAAAAAATAAACTGGTTTACAGTGATCATTTGCCATTTCAAACAATGAATAACCTTCCACGAACAACAATTTAGATTAGAGGTTCACACTGTATCGTTTCAATTCTGAGTAAGGTTGTATTATTGGTGTTTTGGCAAGAGTTTATTTCATTTTTTTAATTTGGATCATGGTAAAGATACCACGACTGTACCAACTATTATCGAAAGGATTTTTTGCGTGTGCTTGCCAGATTTACCATATAATATGGGTTAGCAGCCAACGAGTTTCGAACCTTTAAACTGCCAAACCAAGAATCGACACTCCTGACCAGTGAAGAAACAAAACGATTTGCAAACCAACGAGGTTGTTAAGGTATGCTTGAAAAGAAGCGAATGAATCCGGTGTGAAAGAAAATAAACCTGGTGTGAATCTGTCCGTAGCATTAAACGGGTTCAAAGCGATGAAGACATTGTGCGCATTAGGTAGGTCGATCAGCAGAAATAGAGAACCAAATGTTGCTTGAACGATAAATTAATGATATGATACCGTTCATCAGGAGATTTTGCCTTCAGAACGTCTTCAGATCTAGTTCCGGAATCCCTGCAATCTTGTAACAGAAGACTGGTAATCGATAGCAAGCTTGAGAGATATGTAATAGGGCACCTAAATAATGGATCTATACCAATAAATTCACCCTAGTGTTTGACAACATAGATCTTTCTAACCCTAATAAGCTCTAATCGTCCAATGAACCAAAAAAAACTTATGTCAAAGATAATGTCAAAAAGGAAGAAAATTTTAATTTGTGGATTTATAAAAAAAATACTTATGTCAAAGATAATGTGCTTAATAAGCTTTAATCGTCCAATGAACAAAAAAAAACTTTTGTCAAAGATAATGTGATTAAGGTCAAAAAGGAAGAAAATTTTAATTTGTGGATTTATAAAAAAAATACTTATGTCAAAGATAATGTGATTAAGGTGACAAAAAAAATTAATTTACGGTTTTAAATTTTTTGATTGAAAAGTTTAGGAAAATGTTTCATTTATTGGGTGATAATGTGATTAAGGTGACAAAAAAAATTAATTTGTGGTTTTAAATTTTTTGATTGAAAAGTTTAGGAAAATGTTTCATTCATGGGGTGATGGGGTTTATTTTAATTTTTGTAAAAAAAAAAATTGAGAAATTCTTGAAGGTCCTTACACCAAGTAGTGGGTATAAAGACGATCTACCACAAACTTTGTAAAGATTCTATGAGGAGAAATGATTATAATTAAATTATCATATGCAAAAGCTAAGTTTCATACATTAATCTTTAGAAATATAAAATCTAAATAACAATATACAAAGTACAAAATAGGCTATGGACCATTTTATGAGGAGAAATGATTATGATTAAATTATCATATGCAAAAGTTAAGTTTCATACATTAATCTTTAGAAATATAAAATCTAAATAACAATAAACAAAGTACAAAATAGGCTATGGACCATACCTTATCCAATCAAATTCTAGAAACCCTTAAGCAAGAAATCATCATGCTCTAGCCATCATTTAAAACATAGGAAAAATTAACCAAATAAAAAAAACTTACACCAATGTTGAGCACTTCCCTTTATTCTCCAAAGGATCTACATTAAAACATAGAAAAAATTAACCAAATAAAAAAAACTTACACCAATGTTGAGCACTTCCCTTTATTCTCCAATGAATCTACAAATAAGAGTGCCTCATCTTTAGTAGATGAAGAGGAGGCTTCAAACCTCTTACAAAAACCATGGGTAAAATCATTGAATGAGCAAAATAATATTTTAAATGTGCTCTTACAATAAAATAATGGTTTACCCTTTAAAAAATGGTCAAAATACAATAAAATAATACTCAAGTAATTAACACCCTTTGAAAGGATAAAAAATTTTTTTACTTTTCAAAGTAATAATCCATGTATCAAATCACAATTTGCCACTCTTTTGAATTATAATAATGTGCACGTGCTCAAAAGAAGATGAGGGCGTTGGGGTTAATTTTGACCTTCTTATCAACATTTTTTCATTCACTTTACCTTTCACCTCCCTTGATAGCATAATGAGCACAAAATAAGGTCTAAGTTGTTATTCGGGATAAAACTCTTAGTTTGTCTTATAAATAGTGATTAATAATTGTTTATGCAATGTATTCCCTTAAATTAGTAACAAGAATTAATGACATTTCCAAGTGATTACAGGAATTGGTGGTTTGAACATTTTCCCTCGATCTTCAAGAGAGATTCAACTTGGAGATGTTTTCTAGAAGTCTCAAGATGGATAATTATTTATTTTTCCATTGTTTCAGCATATGGAGTCATGTGGTCAACATTCGGTCAATATCAGCAATTCACAGGCATTACAAAAAATATGTAGGCTTTACAGAAAATCCGCAGACATTGCAAGAAATCTGGAAATTGTTTTGTAATAATAATATTCAACGCCAGAAATGAGGGAATAATCAATCAACAGTTCGAGGGTTCAGCTCAGGAGTGAAGAGGATAGTCTCCCTATCCATAATGAAGATCTGATCCACAATTTATGTAATTAGTTAGATGTTGGGAGATATTTTGGTTTGGAACAAAATGGTATAAAAAGGGAAAAACAAGGGATTTGACGGGTTAATGTGAATGTTGCTTTTAATTTCTAGATACATCATAATTCCTAAAAACTTGTGTTTGAAGATTAATCGATGAAGATTTGAGGATTTTTGTGTAAGCATCTTTGTGTTCTAATTTTCTTTAAGCGACACACCCCAGGAAGGGCCCCCTGGTATGTGTTGTGGTTCTTGCAACATTTATCTTCCTTCAGTGGTAGTTAAGTTTGCAATGCGTTCTTGTTTCTTTCATAAAGGAGGTGTTTAATGTGTTTTATGTAATTACATAGTGAACGTTAACTTTCTGCAAGCAAGCTTATATTATTGTAGATTAATAGCTCGGTTTTTATCATCATAGTATTGTTACAAATCATAGCTATGTTTTTATTATCATAGTATTTTTACAAATCATAGCTATGTTTTTATCTCTTTTATTGTATTGTTACATATCTTTGGGTATATGGTATGAGTTGTTCTAGTTTTACAAATGCAAAGCGTTCAATCTCAATTAAATAATTTTTTGTCTTCTGAGCTATACAAACAATTATATGAAACAGTGCCCAAAGTACTTAATCTGTAATAGTGGTTAGAGTTTGATTCAGTTTTTAGTGTTTGAATTTGATTCAATTGTTGCCAACTTATAAATAACAACAATTTATGTAATCATCAACTCAGTTAACTAAACGAAGTAAGTTCTGCAAGAAACACACTTGTAAGAGTATTGATTGACTTGCAATCCGAGCCTTTACCCTCTGACAGTTAAATTTGAACTAATGGATTGAAGAATTTTCACCATTTGTTTGAGTCTGGCAAATTCAATAGGGATTTTGTAGAAAAACTTCAAAGTCAACTATACACATATTGTGCCTTTGTCACGGATTGATAATTAATGCTGCAAAACCTAGACCACTAGATTAATCCAATGGGCACTTCCATGTGTCAAAAAATACTCCAATGTGTAATATCCACCTAAGATGATGGGTTTAACCTCCTAAAAAATCATTAATTTGTAATTCCCAAGTGACAATTTCCTAGTAAGCATAACAACTAAATTAATTCGACACTTTTTTAAGCCTAAACTAGGAAACATTATTAATTGTTTTAAATAAACTCATTTCTAAAGAAAACCCATATTTCCTAAGTTTTTTAGGTAGAAGATAGGCTATTGATGAAATTAATGATGAAAAGGGGAGGGGAATTGATACATGTGATGACCCTCTAAGTCCTAGACATGCATAGGTCTTTTTTTTACTTTTTTATGGCATCTAGCTTTATTTTGGCTAGGCAATTTTTATGGTAGCCTTCTAGAGGGAGCTTTACAACAGTTTGCACACACTTTCCCTTTCTTTTCTTTTAATTAATCATTATTTTTTCTAAATCCTTTTTTTCTTGCTTTAGATGGGCATTTTTCTCTTATGACTTTGTAAGGGGAGGACCATAATGAAGTAGTTTCTAATTTATTTCTTTGACTTTGCTCTTCACCTATTAGTCTTTGTGACTTTATTTTGTTTAGGTTTTATATTTCGAATTTTCCTTTTGACCTTTGAGTGGTCATAAAAGACGAGATGCAATTATTTTTTCAATGTGGGTGGAAATTAATGATACTTCGGGAGATGGAAAATGCTTAGTATGGTTGGGATATGGTTTTCACTATTCAGTCTAAACACCTAGTACTATGAACCATCTTAGAAAAGGGCACATTTCTAACCAAAAATATGATCCCCGTGGTAATGTGATGCAAGTGAGAAAACTTTGTATGTTATGACAACATAATCAATCGTCACAAGGTAACCACAACTTCATGGCATGTCAGGGGGTTATATCATCATGTTTAAGTAAATATTATAAATGTGTTATCTATGGAATAACTTGGACAATCAAGGAGTATTAGAGCATCTGAAATAAGCACATCACGGTTCATCAATCTGACATCAAGTCTCAATTGGATAATAGAAAGGAATGAGCTTGGAACTTATCAAAGATGCATGATAGATCTTGCAGGCATGTACATGATACCATTGTAAGTGAATCCAAAGGGTGCTACCCTTGAGAGGGTAACACTCAACATTGTTTCTTACTACCCATTTAGGCCTTTTTCTTTAAATGTTCATTTTATCGAACAAGTCCCTTTTGTTTATATATTCATAAGTGAACAAGGGACTAAGGGCATTGGCCTCGTAGCAAAAGGCATTGTTCAAGCTTAATATTTGGCTTTTTAACTTTAACTCTTCACCTCTTAGCCTTAGTGTCATTATTGATTCAGGCTTTAAATTTGACCTTTTTTTTTATAGAGAAATCATACGACTAAGATGACATTTTGTATGTGGATGGAATGAATGATATTGGGGAGGTGGAAAATGGTTAACATGGTTGGGATATGGATAACACTATCTAGCCTAGACATGCAATGGTACAAGTTACCCAAGAAATGACACACTTCTAACAAAAAACATGTTCCCCAAGGCAATAAAACAATACAATGTTATGAAATGCTAATAGACAATCATTAGGTGTTTACCAGTTTACAATTTTACATGTCCAAACAAGTATTGATACATGGAATGTCAAGTGAAGCAAACTGAACCATACTATACCATACCATAGTGCATATGTCGTATGAGCGGGAATGAAAATGAGTTTCATCACAACTAACCTAGAACGATCATGAATTTGGTGGAGATCAAGAGGAAGTCTATCTAGATCTGGTGAAGTGTTAAGGTTTAAGCTATTATTAGAGTTCTTTGCATTTCACTAGATAACAATAGCATAAGATAGGATCACTGAGAAATACACAATCACGAGAGACATCATTTATCCTGGGAAACCCTCATGGGGGAGAAAACCCAGCAAAACTTCATTATTATAAATAACCAATACAATGTCAAGAGATAACTCAAACAAATACAGAAAGTCCTCTCCCAAGAATCTCTCTCTCTCTCTCTCTCTCTCTCTCTCTCTCTCTCTCTCTCTCTTCCAACTACAGATCTGAAACTTGCTCCTCAAATGAACAAGTGAGTGTATGGCTAAGTGAGGTGCTAACCTCCTTATTTATACAACTCTGGCACGTGTGGAGGTGTCTTTTCACTGGCAGGGCCAACTTCTCAATCTGGGTGGTTATAACTGTTAATGTTTATGCCATTATTATAGTTCTTTTCATTTCAATAGATAAGAGCATCATAAGAACAAGATCACTGAGAAATACACATTCACAAGAGACACAACATTTATCCTAGGAAACCCTCTAGGGGAAGAAAACCCAGTAAAAACTTCCTTATCATAAATTGTTAATAAAATGTTCAAGAGATAACTCAAACCAATACAGATTGTCCTCTCCAAGAGATGTGCCACTCTTCTTCTCCTCTCTCCAACTGGTAATTGCAGTTTGCCTCATAAGAGAATGAGCAAGTGAGTTGTGTGTTAGAAGTGAGGCGCTAGCCTCCTATATATACAAGAATGACACGTGTGAAAGGGTTTCACTGGCAGGGCCGACCTCTCACTCTGGGTGGGTAAACCCACCTTTAAATTAATTCTGGATCTCAATAATAATTGTTGGGGCCGACTTCTTATTCTGTCTGTTATAATTGTTCAATGACCAATCTGCAAAAGGGGATTTGGTTCTAATACAATTACCGACATGATTAATCCACAATGGGAATTAATCTTAATAATAAAATAACAATAATAATAAGAATGCTCTTCACATTTACATTATTTTAACACTCCCCCTTAACAAGAAGGGTATTCTTCATTAGCATCAGGTGAGAGGGGTCTGCATCATCAGTGGCATCAGGAGGACAATATCGTCAATATTATCTTGAAACATTGGCTAGCATATTTATGAGTCATCGAAAGTTTTTTTCATCGGCAACATCATCATTCTCGAAAGAATGCTATCATCATCTGCATCAAATATGTATCAGTGAAAAAATGATACCTCATCACAGCACTAGGCTGACAGTACTACACTGGCTCAATGTCACAGCTGTTAAGCGGGTAGCTCAGTGTCAGTCACATCTTTCTTTACATCTAACAACTAGGTCAGAAGCAAGGAATAGCATCATCTTGCTTTATGTCTAACAACTAGGTCAGAAGCGAGGAATCACGTCATGTTTTACGTCTAACAACGATGTCAAAAGCATGAATCATCTTGTTTTATGTCTAACAACGAAGTCAGAAGCAAGGAACACATAAACATCTCCCTTTACGTCTAACAACGAGGTCAAAAGCGAGGAATCATCTTGTTTTACGTCTAACAACGAGGTTAGAAGCAAGGAATCACAACGTCATGCTTTACGTCTAATAGCGAGGTCAGAAGCATGACTCATCTTGCTTTACGTCTAACAACTAGGTCAGAAGCAAGGAACACACAACGTCATGCTTTACGTCTAACAGCGAGGTCAGAAGCAATGACTCATCTTGCTTTACGTCTAACAGCGAGGTCAGAAGCAAGGAACACACAACGTCATGTTTTACGTCTAACAACGAGGTCAGAAGCAATGACTCATCTTTCTTTACGTCTAACAGCGAGGTCAGAAGAAAGGAATAAATATATATATACTCCCCCTTTCAGGGAGGGTCCTTTTGGATTATACCAAACTTATCTTGAAAGTGTTCAAAATTTACACGAGATAGAGGTTTGGTCAACACATCGGCAACCTATTCATTCGTGCTAATGTACTGGAGCTTCAAGGCTCCTCTCTGTACCATGTCGTGGATGAAATGATAGCGGATCTCTATGTGCTTCGACCTGTCATGGAATACAAGATTCTCTGTCATCTTTATGTAGCTATGGTTGTCACATAGAATCGTGGTTGCTCTCATCTCCAAGTCAAATAGGCATGTCAACAACTTTCGAAGCCATATAGCTTCGCAGCTAGCAGAACATGCGGCAATGTACTTTGCTTCCGCTGTGTTGAGAGCAATACTGGATTGCTTCCTACTCTGCCATGAGATCATGGCTGATCCCAAACTGAAACAGCATCTGGAAGTGTTTTTTTTGTCTGCAAGGCTTCCTACCCAATCTGCATCAGTATATCCACTCAATGTGAAGTCATGATCTCCATCATAGCTGAGACCATAATCCATTGTACCTTTAAGGTACCTTATCACATGTTTTGCAGCCACTAGGTGAACACGTCTGGGCTCTACCAGAAATTGACTCAAGGTGTTCACTGCAAAACAGATGTCTGGTCTGATGTTCGTCAGGTATATCAGCGATCCAATAATCTGTATGTACAGTGTGGCATCTATCAAATCTGACGAAGTATCGACCAACAGCTTCAACTTCACTTCCATGGGAGTATTCATGGACTTGCATTCTAGCATGTCGAATCTCTTTAAGATTTCGACGATGTACTTCCCTTGGTTAAGGAAGATTCTTTCTGGACTCTGTCATACCTCAAGGCCTAAGAAGTAGTGCATTAGACCAAGGTCTTTCATTTCAAATTCTGCAGCAAGTCTGTTTACATTCAGTGATGAGCTTTTCTTCTCCGGTTAAGAATAAGTCATCCACATACAGTAGTAATATTACTGATTCATTATCCATAATTTTGAAGTAGAGATTTGAGTCTGCTTTACTCTTGGTAAAGCCTAAGCTCGTCAAGAAACTGTCTATACGGCCATACCAAGCTCTGGGAGCTTGCTTCAATCCGTATAAGGCTTTCTTCATTCGACAGACATGAGACTTCCTGTCATCAACCTCAAATCCTTGGGGTTGCTCTATATACACTTCCTCTTCGATAACACCATTCAGGAAAGCTATCTTCACGTCCATCTGGTGCAGCTTTCATTTCATCTTGGCAGCAAGAGCTATAATGGTTCTAATCGAAGTGTATCTGGCCATAGGAGCGAATGTCTCTTCATAGTCAATACTTTCCTTCTGGGAAAATCCACGAGTGACAAATCTTGCTTTATATTTCTCAATACTTCCATCAGCAACATGTTTTATTTTGAAGAGTCATTTTGATGATACCACATCCTTACATTTTGGTCTGGGAACTATTTCCCATACATCATTCTTTATTATGGATTGGTATTCCTCTGTCATGGCATCTGCCCATTTCTTCTTTTGAATGGCATCTTCAAAGCATGTAGGTTCTTCATCAAGTAGATTGCACATCAAGGCCGTGTAACTGGAGAATGGCTTTGGTCTTTTCACCTGTCTCGTGGTTCCTTCTGGAACACCATACTTCTCTCCATCTTGAATAAGCTCTCTTGCCCAAGCAGGCTTTATTTTATGGGAGAAGGTCATATGAGGAGGTTCTTGAACTTCTGATACATCGTGATCTTCAAGAGTCTCCTCATCAGGGGAAGCTACGACTTCCCTTACAGGTTCTGCAGCTCTGGGAACTTCCCTCACGGATTTTGTAGTCCTGGGATTTACAGGTTCCTCTTTATACATTTCTTCAAGCTGGCATCTTCTTGATTTCTTAAGTGTTGCTTCTTCATCAAAGGTCACGTCCCTGCTGATCTCAATATGGCGGTGACCAGGTATGTAGACTCTAAAGGCCTTGGATACCTCACAGTATCCCACGAATATTCCCTTCTTTCCAGAGGGTTCCAACTTGTTTCTTTTCTATTTCGATATATGAATAAACACTGGACAGCTAAATATTTTGAGATGGCTTACCTTTGGCTCCTTTCTGGTGAACATTTCTTCCGGTGTCTTGAGCCCAAGTGTGTTATGGGATAATCAGTTTTGCACATAAACATTTGTCATCGCTGCTTCTGCCCATAAGCACATAGGAAGATCTTGATCATGGATCATAGTCTTCACAGCTTCCATTATGGTTCTGTTCTTTCGTTCAACTACACCGTTTTGTTGGGGATCTTGATCCCAACATCTTTGCAGAAGTTCACGAACTCTTCTGAGGTATATTCTCCTCCATTATCTAACCTGAGTGTCTTAATCTTCCTTACAGAAGGGTTCTCTTATCAAGGCTTTAAATTCCTTGATCTTGTTGAACACTTCAAATATATCCAGGTCTTTTACGAGAATAATCATTAATGAACGATACATAGTATAGATACCCATTAATGGAGGATGATGGCATTGGGCCACACACATCTGAATGGATGAGTTCTGAGACTCCTTTTGTCTTGTTGTCCCTCTTCGGAAACGGGTTCTTGATGTTCTTCCCTTGTGCACATCCATTGCATATGCCTTCATGGTCACCTTTGAGTTCTGGTAAACCTGTGACTGCTTTGCATGTGTGGTAGCACCTTGTAGTTGAAGTGAGCTAATCTTCAATGCTAAGATTCTTCAATGGCATGGGTCATGACAGCTTCTGAGTGACCTTCTAGCTTATGCAAGTCACTTTTTTCTCTTCCAATGATGATTGCTTCATATACGGTCTCTCCTTTAGCACGTTGCCTTCTGCAACCTTCGCTATAGCTTCCTCATGTGACATGGAGCAAGGTCAACAAAACAACAAGCAAGAATATAACCTTCTTGATAATATAAAGCAATAGCACGAACAATCATCACAATAGGTCCTTTAGAGCTATTACTTATAATTTAGCAAAGATTAAAGGTGACGAATACAATATGAAATGAGGTCAACACTCTCATAGTGTTGTGACCAAGCATTCTTCCATGGCAACCTGGAACTAACACACGAAGTTTCTCCTAGAGGAGGTGTTAGTCATATCAGGCAAAGTATTTACATCTATATTCTTACATGCTATCAAGTATAATGCTTTACGATGATTGCTATCTCAACTAAAGTCATCAGTTTGTCATGTGTACCTTTGAATTTTGATTAATCAAACCTGGAGCCTTGTCCTCAAGAACGAGTGCTTGCTTTTCTTCCAGGTCTCCTTCACTCAAGTGACGAGTGCTTTCTTCAACCTATCTTTTGTACTAAGACAATACGCTAACTTGACAAAAGGTTAGGTTAGAGGATAAGCCCTATGATCAACTTTCAATCATTAATAATTTGATCATAGCTTCAACATGCAACACTGATTAAGATAATGTCATGACAAATAGATGTATATTAGAATAATCACACCTGGGTTGCATCATTCCTCTGAATGTATTGGATCTTGAGATCCTTCTGGATCTATGGCAAGAGATCCCTTCTCCTGCAAATACTCTTTAGGGTTTAACCATTAATCATATGTGAGTACATACCTCTGATGACATTTGCAAGTAGTGGCTCCATCTGGTAGCAACGGTAATCATTACCAACTCTTAAGAAAACTTCAATGGTGATTGTAACCGGTCTTACAGCTGCAACTGCAATGGCAACTTAGGGTTTTATGAGGAAACCCTAATTTTTCAAACTTTGAATTTTGAAAATTTGATCCAGGAGATAGATGCGCTGAGCTGAGGCGAGTATGTTGGTGTACTCAGAATTTCGAAAATCCAACTTTTACTCCTTCAAATCTGATTTGCAGATTTCTGGAATGGTGCTTCTGATTTTCTGGTACTTCTGGTACTCTGGTTTTCTGGTACTTTGTGAAACTAGGGTTTCACTTTCCGAGAGATCTAGCCACTGAAAAGGTGTGCTCTAAGTGCCAAAATGATCCTTGGGGGAGGGCGCAACTTTCTAGGTGGTTTTAGGGTTGAAAAGATTCACTTTTGAAAAACCCTAATTTTCAGGTATTGCAACAGTGACGTTTTTCTCTTGCGAAATATGCTTCCTTCAGGTTGGCTCTGAAACCATGTTAATGTTTATGCCATTATTATAGTTCTTTTCATTTCAATAGATAAGAGCATCATAAGAACAAGATCACTGAGAAATACACATTCACAAGAGACACAACATTTATCCTGGGAAATCCTCTAGGGGAAGAAAACCCAGCAAAAACTTCCTTATCATAAATTGTTAATACAATGTTCAAGAGATAACTCAAACCAATACAGATTGTCCTCTCCAAGAGATGCGCCACTCTTCTTCTCCTCTCTCCAACTGGTAATTGCAGTTTGCCTCATAAGAGAATGAGCAAGTGAGTTGTGTGTTAGAAGTGAGGCGCTAGCCTCCTATATATACAAGACTGACACGTGTGAAAGGGTTTCACTGGCAGGGCCGACCTCTCACTCTGGGTGGGTAAACCCACCTTTAAATTAATTCTGGGTCTCAATAATCACTGCTGGGGCCGACTTCTTATTCTGCCCATTATAATTGTTCGATGACCAGTCCGCAAAAGGGAATTTGGTTCTAATACAATTACCAACATGATTAATCCACAATGGGAATTAATCCTAATAATAAAATAACAATAATAATAAGAATGCTCTTCGCAGTTACATTATTTTAACAATAACCACCTTTAATATATTTTGGGGCCTCTTTAATATATTCTAGGGCCGACTTCTTATTCTGCCTATTACAATTGTGTTTTGACCATTCCGCAAAAGGGGATTTGGTCTTTTACAATAGTTGACATGTCAATCCACAACAAGGGATTGATCTAATGAATAATACAACAATAATAATTAGAATACACTTTGCAATTTCATTATTTCAACACTCCCCCTTAACAAGAAGAGTATTCTACAACAGCATCAGGGGAGAGAGAGGACGACATCATCAATAGCATCAGGTGGGTGAGAGGACAGCATCATCAATATCATCTTGGAACACTGACTGGCGTATCTATAAATCATCGGAAGTTTTTCTCATCATCAACACAGCACAGAGGTTGGAGCATCATCAACACAGCATGGAGCTGGAGTAGCATCATCATCCTCATCGGTATGAGGCTAAGGTAACATCATCATCATCTTCAGCATTAAGGCTGAAATAATATCATCATCATCATCTTCAGCAAGGACTCAGGAGCTGAAGTGGCATCATCATCATCATCATCATCATCTTCAGCAACAGGCTGAAGTGGCATCATCATCATCCACCGCATCGACATGGATTAGTATAACACCAATACATCCTCATCATCAATATCAGCACAAGGCTGATACAACATCAAAAGCAGCAATATCACATCACAAAGGTCGGCAACACATCATCACAACACGAGGCTGGCAACACATCATCACGACACTAGGCCAACACATCATCACAGCAATTAAGTTGGCACATCATCACAGCAATTAAGTTGGCACATCATCACAACAATTAAGCTGGAATCACAATACTAGACTGGCTTTACGTCACAACAATTAAGCTGGAAGCACAGTGCTAGGTTGGTTTTACGTCACAGCAATTAAGCTGGAAGCACGATACTAAACTGGCTTTACGTTACAACAATAAAGTCGGAAGCACAGTACTAGGCATATCTCAACACAGTGATCTAGAATGGCTTTACGTCATAGCAATTAAGTTGGAAGCACAATACTAGTCATATCTCAACACAACAATCTAAACTGGCTTTATGTCACAGCAATTAAGTTGAAAGCACAATACTAGGCATATCTCAACACATCAATCTAGACTGGCTTTACGTCACAGCGATTAAGATGGAAGCACAGTACTAGGCATATCTCAACACTACTCCCCCTTTCGAGGGAGGTCCTTTCGGACAATACCAAGCTTATTTCGAAAGTGCTCAAACTTTACACGAGATAGAGGCTTGGTCAACACATCGGCAACATGTTCATCCGGGCTAACATATTGGAGCTTTATGGCTCCTCTCTGCACCATGTCGTGGATGTAATGATATCGGATCTCTATGTGCTTCGACTTGTCATGAAATACATGATTCTCTGTCATCTTTATGCAGCTCTGGTTGTCACATAGGATCGTGGTTGCTTCCATCTCTAGGTCGAATAGACCATTTAATAACTTACGAAGCCATATAGTTTCGCAGCTGGCAGAACACGCAGCAATGTATTCTGCTTCCGATGTACTGAGAGCAATGTTGGATAGATTCCTACTCTGCCATGAGATCATGGTTGATCCCAAACTGAAACAGCATCATGAAGTGCTCTTCCTGTCAGAGACACTTCCAGCCCAATCTGAATCAGTGTACCCACTCAGTGTGAAATCATGATCTCTATCATAGCTGAGACCACAATCTAATGTACCCTTAAGGTACCTCATCACATGTTTTGCAACAACTAGGTGAACATGTTTGGGTTCTACCAAAAATTGACTCAACGTGTTCACGACAAAACAGATATTTGGTCTGGTATTCGTCAGGTACATCAGCGATCCAATGATCTGTCTATACAGTGTGGCATCAATCAATTATGACGAAGTGTTGACCAGTAGCTTCATCTTCGTTTCCATGGGTGTATTCATGGACTTGCATTCCAACATGTCGAATCTCTTCAGGATTTCGACTGCATACTTCCCTTGGTTAAGGAAGATTCTCTCTGGGCTCTGGCATAACTCAAGACCTAAGAAATAATGCATTAGGCCAAGGTCTTTCATCTCAAATTTTGAAGCGAGCTTCTTCTTTCATCCGGTGATGATTTTTTCTTCTCCAGTTAAGAATAAGTCATCCACATACAACAACAATATCACCGACTCATCATTCATAACCTTGAAGTAGAGGTTAGACTCTGCTTTACTCTTGGTAAAGCCCAAGCTCGTCGAGAACCTGTCAATTCTGCCATATTAAGCTCTAGGAGCTTGCTTCAACACGTACAGATCCTTCTTCAACTGGCAGACATGAGTCTTTCTATCTTCAATCTTCAAATCAATTTTTCTTATTACATTGTACCAATCTGGTACACTTGCTCAGCTGCAACTCAATCTGCACAATCATGTGCTAGCTCTATGTGCTTTCTACAAGGCACTATCTGTCTCACTGTCTGGGAGTATGTCCTCTACTGTCTCTGCAATTGTTCCTTCTGGAATCTGAGATTTTGCACCTGCAACTGCTCTGAGGCTGAGAATGATTGCTTCATGCTCACTGTGGTTGCTAACATCTGAGAGTAACTACTCTTATTTTATCACGGCAACAGTTTCATCTAAAACTGAAAGTGGCTCAATAACTGATATTGAGGATAGCTCTTCTTCTTTCATAGGGGTAATGCTATCATAGTCATGTCTTCGTGACCCAACTGATGTACTGCACCAACTGCCACTCAAATTTTAAGTATGGGGATTGCTCCCCTTGCATCTCATACTATATATGAATCATGGTTGTTCTGGTTGTCTTCATAAGTACTGGAATTGTTTCTTCAATAAGTGTCTCGTCATAGTCTTCTCCCTTTTTGCTGGGAGAATCCTCTGGACATACATCAGGCTTTGTATATCTGAAACACATTTGATCTATATAGATCAATATTGGAAGTCAACACTGACTTCTCTTCTCACGGAAGAATTCATATCCTAGTCTTTCTGACTGGCTTCCTTCTTTGTCATTAAAACAAGAGAATCATCCCGGAGATTTCATATCTCCTAGGAGTCTTTGAAGTTACAATCTAGTCTTCTCACGGCATCTGTCTTCCAGTCCTGGAAGTTGTCTCTTCATCTAATCCTTTCGAAGATCAGGTTTACTCTCGATTCCTTCTGAGTCTACAAGGACTTCATCATCTCTTACAAGGTATACTTGGTGTTGCATACCAAGTCTAAATATGGAAGATAGAGTCGGGTTTCAAACGAGATCTGCTTCCCGTTTTAATGTTCGGTCATCTTTGGAGCCTTATGCTCCTTTCAGTCGATCTTCATATGAGATATTCTGAATCTCAAGAGATAGCTTCTTCTTCATCTTCTTTGGTGCATGAGTGTATATGGTCATGTACATAGTTTGCTTCATGTCTCATATAATATGTTGCCTTCTGCAACCTTCACTATAGCTTTCTCGGGGTTATCACCTGTGACCTGAAACAAGGTCAACAAAACAACAAGCAAGAATAATATCCTTTTGATAATAATAGATAAAGCAATAGCATGAATAATCATCACAGTAGCTCCTTTAGAGCTATCACTCGTGTCTTGTCTGAAGCAACGATCAAAAGTAAGAGATACACTACAAAATGAGGTCAACACTCTTATAGTGTTGTGATCGAACATTCCTTCATGGCAACCTGGAACTAATACACGAGGTTTCTCCTGGGACCTGGAGCCTTGTCCTCAAGAATGAGTGCTTGTTTTTCTTCCAAGTCTCCTTCACTCAAGATAACGAGTGCTTTCTTCAACCTGTCTTCTTTACTAAGACAATACGCTATCTTGATAGAAGGTTGGGTTAGAGGATAAGCTCTATGATCTCAACTTTTAATCCATCAAATACCTTGACTCAGAGTTTGATCAAAGGTTAGAATGATGGTCATAGCTACAACATGCAACACTAATCAAATAATGTCATAACGAATAGATGCATATCAGAATAATCACACCTGGGTTGCATCATTCCTCTGAATGTGTTGGATCTCGAAATCCTTCCGAATCTATGGCAAGAGATCCCTTCTCCTACAAATACCCTTTAAAGTTTAACCATTTAAACATGTGTGAGTACATACCTCTGACGACACTTGCAAGTAGAGGCACCATCTGGTAGCAACGATAATGATCACCAACTCTTAAGAACTTCAAGGGTGACTGCAATTGGTACTACGGCTGCAATTGCAACTGATACTGCAATTGGTTATGAGACTGCAACTTAGGGTTTTATGAGGAAACCCCAATTTTTCAAACTTCGAATTTTGAAATTCTGATCCAGGGGATAGATGCGATGAGTTGAGGCGAGTAAGCTGGTGCAGTCAGATTTATGAAAATCTAACTTTTACCCCCTCAAACTTGACCAGCGGATTTCTGGACTGGTGCTTCTGGTTTTCTGGTACTTCTGGTACTCGATTTTCTGGTACTTTGTGAAAACTAGGGTTTCGCTTTCCGAGAGATCTAGCCACTAAAAAGTTGTTGAGGATGCCAAAGTGATCTTTGAGGAAGGGCGCACTTTTCTAGATGTTTTTGGGGTTGAGATACTTCTTCAATAAAAGCCCTAATTTGCATGTACGGCAACAGTGACGTTTTTCACTCTCTTGTGAAAGATGCTCTCTTCAGCTTAGCTCTAGTACCATGTTAAGGTTTAAGCTATTATTAGAGTTCTTTGCATTTCACTAGATAACAATAGCATAAGATAGGATCACTGAGAAATACACAATCACAAGAGACACATCATTTATCCTGGAAAACCCTCATGGGGGAGAAAACCCAGCGAAACTTCATTATTATAGATAGCCAATACAATGCCAAGAGATAACTCAAACAAATACAGAAAGTCCTCTCCCAAGAATGCGCCTCTCTCTCTCTCTCTCTCTCTCTCTCTCTCTCTCTCTCTCTCTCCAACTGCAGCTCCGAAACTTGCTCCTCAAATGAACAAGTGAGTGTGTGGCTAAGTGAGGCGTTAGCCTCCTTATTTATACAACTCTGGCACGTGTAGAGGTGTCTTTTCACTGGCAGGGTCAACTTCTCAATCTATGTGGCTATAACCACCTTTAATATATTATGGGGCCGACTTCTTATTCTGCCTATTACAATTTTGTTTTGACCAATTCGCAAAAGGAGATTTGGTCTTTTACAATAGCTGACATGATCAATCCGCAATAGGGGATTGATCTAATGAATAATACAACAATAATAATTAGAATATACTTTGCAGTTACATTATTTCAACATGAAGATGAGCATGACACCTCGTACAATCAGCAACATAACACCTTGCTAGGGTATCTAAAAAGTTGTCACCCCTGAGGGGGTACCAAGAAGGTCAGAATACAAAGCAAGTCATACTAAAATGCTCAACATACAATTACACTAGAAAAGATATCAAGGATCGACTAAAAATATTTTGTTTCCTAGTAATAAAGCCTTTGGAAGGAATAACTACTTGATGAATGTACCAAAAAAATTTGGACCACAAGATTTCAAATGACTGCTAAGCCCAAAGTGCACACTGATATTTTTCAGTCATATTTATGTACAGGGTTTAGTGAAAGATCGCAAGAGAGACACTAGATCAGTGTTTCATCCTCTCACATTATGATGTCGCATGCACAGCAATGGCATTTTTTCCCATTGTATCTTCTGAGGCATATGTACAAAGCTTGTGTGGTTCATGTTCTGTCATTTTCAATCTTGTATTTTATAAAGATGTTAAAGCAACGGAAACTCTTTTGAATGCTGAAGGAAACATGGAAGTAAAAAGGAGAATGAAGAATAAATTAAAACAAACATTGAAGGCTCTTTATCTTGTAAAAGATGCATGATATAAGTTCTTTCTAATTACTCAGTTCTGATCTTGCTTGTATTGATAAAATGAGATTACACATGGAATGAAACTTATCACAATGGCACAATGTTGTTTCTGGCATGGTTTTTAAACGAATTAGTGCAGTGTCCAAACTAATCTATGCATTTGATCATTTAAGAGAAAAGGAGTGACGATTACGCTGATTACAACGAAACAAAGAATCCCATTAATGAGAATAGAACTAAGATATTCGCTGCAAAGAAGGTGGTTTATATTCCATAAGAAATTAAATAATCAACAGTACAATAAAAAACAAGTATTTAGGAAAAAACTTTAAACAACAGTTTGAAAGCTTCATAACTATCAAGCCCATAAAGTGATTTTATTGAAGCTCGCCTCCTAGGCGTGTGCGAAAGATAAAAACAAGTAATTGTATTCAAAAGACACTGCATCACTAAAATGAGTATAAGGCCACTTCTAAACATTTTCAATGGAATTCACACCAGATTCATGAGTTCTGTGTTATCTACCATTTGATTGCTAATAAAAAACCTAGCTCGGTAATAAAAGTTGATGATGAAAAACGTTTCTTTTTGCTTCTCTAGACCATGAATACAAGATTTCGATTTTGTACAATATTATGGCTCTGAAAAATATGAGCTAATGCAGCAATGGCCCACCCAATTGACTGACAAAATAAAATAACAGGTACCTTTGTGTGACCTGAAATATGACACACGAAGGTAGCATTTTAAATCATCTATACAGTTTTCTTGTTTGCAAGCATCTTACGCAATGCTCTTGCTAAAGTGTACGACTGAACTACTGGATTAATATTTGAAGGAAAATTTGGTAATTGGAAAAGTTGTAGCTAATTGCTATGGATTTACTGGTCGACCACTCAATTTTGGGAAGGGATCTTGTTTGCTGAGAACCACTACTTTGCTCTTATGAGAAAAATAACCTTTCATCAAATTCTTGTGGATCAGGATAGCCATTATACATTCTACCTGCGACATATCACGAGTAAAATGTAATCACTATAAGCAAGTAAAATGGATCTAAAGATCTTGATTATAAATACATAGTAACAGCTAGGACAGACAAAAGTAACAGCTAGGACGGACAAACCTCTTCAACATCCATGTCAATTTCTAGCCATTTCAGGGCTTTAACAATGATATCCATTTTCACTTGGTGTGCCCTGCTTGCATCCTTCTGTTTTTGAATGATGTATCTGTAGATCCTTACACTTGTTAAACATAAATTTCAATCCATAATGAATGACAGACACACTACAATGTATTTTAACAGCAGTGGAAAACTCACATCTTCTTAATCAATCTCTGATAGACTTGCAATTCCAGCTTCTCTAAAACTAGATATACTCCTGAACGCAGAAACCTACAAAAATCAAAAACCATCATACACTACATTTAAGAAACTGCATAGCTAAGGAACGGCAAATCTTTGCTCATATAACCAATATTGACTATTAAATGAGGCCCGTGAGACTGAAGTGAAACTCAAGGTTACAAAACACCAAAATTAAAGGCTAAAGCCATACTCGTCCTCATGATTCTGCAGTGCATGTCGAAGCAGCCTTAGGTCACCTCTGCGCAAGGCTCGCACAACATCAATATACTGCATTTGAGCACACAAAGAATCATAATGAAGAAGATATTTTATGAAGTCTTTAAATACCTTTGGATAAATTTTGAAAAAAAAAATTCAAAACTGTCACAGGTTGTAACATGCTTGGTACAACCAAAATTTGATATCCATTTTACCTTGCTCATGCATAATCCACATACTCTTTTCAAAATTTATGAAGTCATTATAATGACATGAAATGAATATCTCACAATTCCTCTCAAACAAGATCCCATATTGTAACTTTGAATTATTTTTCATTTATATTAGCATTCAATGGTAGCTTTCAATAATTCAATGATCTTGTCATAGAACACTAGGTTCTTTGCCTCTAGATGTGTTTATGTTTTGTAGCATCAGGACATATTCCCAAATTAGCCTAGGTGTCGGGCATGTGGAAGCCATTCTTGACACTCACATTGCGATTGTTCCTTGAGAAAATCATTTGTGTGAAGTGTGGGGCTTTGTGGGCTTGTTAATGGGCTTATTGATGGGCTTTGCGGTTGGTTGATGGGAGTTTGCACCCCTTGAAAGATTAAACAAGTCTAATCTATTGTTGAGTTTGTGAAGAGGGAGACTCAATGGATTTAGGGGCTTCTAACTCAACCTTAGAGTCGTATAAAAGGAGATCTATTGTGAAGATTGAAAGGCAAAAGGTGAGAGTGACTTTCATTCTTGGAGAGAAGTCTTGGTGACCTCAGGCAGCGATGGAGAAGCCCGAGTAAGGCCTCAGTCCTGCGATTTCTGGAGAGGAGGGGCAGTTTGCCTCAGATCTGTATTTTTGTGAGGCAGCCAGCCAGCAAGAGGAGCCTAGCTGCTGGGTTGTTCTGTTGTTCAAAAAGAGTTTGGGTGGAGAAGAAGGCAGCCGCTGGAGTATTTGAGGCTCGGCCTGCTAGAAGAGGGAAGCCACTGAAGCATTGGAGGCTTGGCCTGCTAGAAAAGGAAGCCACTAGAGTATTGAAGGATTGGCCTGCAAGAAGAGGGCAGCCACAGATTTTCTGGGCAGCTCTGGGGCTGTACAGGTGGATAACAGCAGTTTTGGGGCAGTTCTGAATGGCTGATACAGTCAGCTGAAAGGGCAGTTTTGAGAGCTGGAGAGAGACCGTGAAGGCCTGCTCAGGTGACCAACAAACAGAGAAAGGTTTCAGCCGTAATTTGACCTTAGTACAGTGAGCATATTTTGGCACAGAAACCGAGGACAGTTTCTGCGGTGGATAAGGGTTTTCTGTAAGTATTTTGGTGATTTCTTTTGGTGTAAGAAAGGGCCATTTTCCCTGGTACAGGAGCCCAAATTCTGAGCGTGATTTAACGAAAAATTTTGTGTACTGTGTATGATCTAATTGTTGGTTTATTTTCCACTGTGCTAAGTTGTTAGACATCTCAGTGTGTTTATGTTCACAGTTCAGATTGTGTGATTTCTGTGTATACTATTGAAAACCTAGACCAGATCTGAGGTGTGTTCAAAATCTAACTTGGAATCAAAGCTGGAGCTTTGAAAAGAGCAGTTGGATCTCAGATTTACACAGGTAACAATCTTGAAAAGGAGCTGTAGCAGATTTGACAGCTAAGTATGTTGGACTTTTGGGTAAAAGTCCAACAGTGAAGATGGTTTTTAGATTGAGAATTGAAGATCGGTTGGATGGGATATCCAACAACAGCTCGTGGAAGGAAATAATCAAGTTAGTGTTGTTGGTGAATGATCTATGGGAATTTGCTGACACCCCGATCACTAAGCCAACTGATGCAGCAAAACTAGCCAAGTATAACAAGTCAGATGCAAAATCCAGGTTGATCATTCTTGATGGGGTAAAGGATCATTTGATACCTCACCTAACTAGAAAGACCACAACGTGGCACATGTGGGAGGCTCCGAAAATGTTATTTCAAAACAAGAACGAAAACCGGAAGATGGTGCTGAGAGAGAAGCTCAAAGAGATCAAGATGACCGGTTCAAAAAACATGACATCATATCTCACCTGGATTCAGCAAGTTTGTGATGAGCTTGCAGCTATAGTGTTGAGATTTGTGTACCTTGGGAAGTGGCCCCCTTGTGTTTGTTAGCCTCTAAACACAAGTGGGAAGTACTATGTACTATGCACCATGTACTTTATGTCTAATTTCACTTTGACTTAGGAGATTTAAGTCAAAAGTGAAATTTGGTCATTTTAGCCTAAATGACTATTAATTCACTATGTGGATAAATTAGGAAACATAAAGTGAACTTAGGGAACTTAACCCAAAGTGGGTTTGTGAGTGAGATTATTATGAGATAATCTCAACCTTTAATTGGAGATGAGATGGGATGATCTCATCCATCCATCTTTTAGGTTTCCTTATGGAGGTTCATGACGGGCGCATAGGGCAAAGAGAGGTTCATTCACACTTATGTTCACTTGGAGAGTTTGAGAGAGAACATTGAAGTGAGGATGGAGACTATGGTTGAGGGAAGCTTGGGCACCTCCTTTCATGGAGGTCTCATGGAGGCTTAGACCCTCATTTATTTAAGGTTGATGTTCTTGCTTGGAGGAGGGCACATCTATAGCAGGGAGGTCTTGTAGTGGTCAGATTGCTTTGAGAACAGAGTCACATAACAACTAGTTTGTGTGCAAGGGTTTCTTCACCAGTGCTTCAGGGAGCAAGGGCACTTCATTTCAGTGGATAGAGCAACATTTGAGGAGGGTGCACCATGCTTGGGCGCATCTTTCACTCTTGGACTTGTGTTGCAGCTTGAGACAAGTTGCTATTGTATCAAGTTCATTTGTTTCATGTACTTGTTGTATTCCACCTTCTATTCCACACATATATAGACTTATATTCCAAACTGGTTTTCCCCGGGGCTAGTTTATCCAGGGTCATGTTGACCAAAAATACCTGTGTTCATTTTCATGTATGCTAGAGTTTAGAACAACATTATTTCAGCAGTAAACATCTAGAGGTGTGTTACATATTGCATGTGCTAACCTGTTGGTGACTAAAACTACATGCTAGAGCACCTAGAAAGCATAGGTAACCGTAACAAAACAGCAATGAAGTTCCTGAACAATTTGTTGTTATAAAACAGCAGCAAAACATTGTTTGACAGTTGAAACTTAGAGCCAACTCAAGGTCAAAGACAGACCTAGTTAGCAGCCTGTTAGGACCTCAGAAAATCTTCATGGTATCAGAGCTTGGTGGCTGATTTTTTGCTGATTTTGGACAGCATTTTTGTGGACAGTCCTGTTATCGCACAGTTTGTATTTATGGTAATAGGTCAGAAGATAAAGGGATAAACTGGCATAACAGGGACCAATCCCACCCAATGTCACCTCAATGGGATGGTTCTTTCTATTCTGGGTGGTAAATCCCAAGGGAGACGTCCCTGGTGACCTGGAGCTTTGAGAAGGTGAAGGATGATAAGGCAAAAGTGTAAATCCCCCCTCACAAGTCACCACCGAGCAGAAGATCCGGCTAAACAGCCAATAATAAGAAGTAACCAAAGAAGAAGAAAAGCACCTGTCCGGGACAAAGCAACAAGAAACTTATACGTGCAAATCTTGGTTAGTACTTCATATATCAAAGATCATCTGCTAATTCAATATATAAGCAATTATAACAATAAATATTAATGAAGTCAATGTTTGTTAATATAGCAATGAAATAATATCACTCCACCAATAAATACCAAAATGATGTAGCAATCAATATATCCAATCAATCCTTCATTCAATAAATGCTTTAAACACCATTCAATTGCTTGTAAGGCAAAACGTTGTTGCACAATGATGATAATAGCCAATGATGACGGCAGCAATAGGACTAGGGTTTCAAATAAAATAAAAAAGTATTTTGAGAGTGTTTAGGATCAAATCACTTCAATGCTGGAGGCTTAGATTAGTGCCTTAGGGTTTAATGGAGTCAATAAGAAGGACGCAAGAGTTGAAGGAGGGTGACTAAAGACGAGAGGGAAGGGTTCTGAAGTGTTGCAATAGCAGGGCTTCAGAAAAGAAACCCTAGGGGAAAGAGGCTCACTCTGGTGTTGCTAAAGCAAGGCCTCATGCTCTCTCCTCCTTCTTTAGATCAAATTGGCAAAACGGCTAGCTGAAGATAAAGCAAAGACAACCAAAACATGAGGGTTTGAAGAGGCAAGGTGTTGCTACAGCAAGGCCTTTTCAGCAAACCCTAGAATGGTAGGGCCCTGGTGTAGAAGAACTAGGCCAAGGACGTCTCACTCTCTTTGGCTTCTGGATAGTACGGCTAGCTCAGGGAGAAGAAGAAATGAGAGTGTAGCTATGGCTAGGCTCTCCTTTCCTTCTTCAATGGCTAAAAATTTCTCTATCAAAGGACATGAGACAAGGACCAATTAAATGTGCTTGTCACCTAGGGTTTTGATTTAGCGAATTTATAAGCAATATGCAAGAAATTTAAACTACAACCATTCAATAAGAAGTTTTGCAAAAAAAACACTTACAATTCATGAAGAAATAACCATGCAAACCCTAGTTGTAAAACCTTCCTTCAAGAGAAACACCATAAATGCCAAAAGAGTCTTCCTTCAACAAGTGTGCCTCTCTTAAATCGGCCAAAAACCCCAGATAGGGCGCAAATTTCAGACCTCATTGTTAGATTTTAGGGTAATTTTAAAAAGGCAGTCTCTTTTAAATTCAGTGCTAGAACACCTTAGATCTTAGTCACAAATAGAGATAACAGCATAAGAGAATATAGATCTATGATAGACTAAAGCAGTAGAAGAAGGAAACTTCAATTCATAAGCAATGGAACATAGATCATAACAGTGATCAAAAGGCCTCTAAGCATAACAGCAGAGATCTATAATCTAATAGATCTATATC
Source organism: Picea engelmannii (assembly GCA_009831015.1). NCBI lineage: Eukaryota > Viridiplantae > Streptophyta > Pinopsida > Pinales > Pinaceae > Picea > Picea engelmannii. Next base: position 31,326 of record ML794096.1, on the reverse strand, counting down.
AGTAGAT
>ML794096.1:14801-31219 GCA_009831015.1 Picea engelmannii | reverse complement strand
GCCCTAGACCTATCTAGGGTCTTTATCAATATTGGTCCCAGACCACATACCCCAGGAGTGCACTGGGGGCCCTAGATCTCGTCTAGGGTCTTAGCCATCCTCCAGGAGAATGGCTCTCGCTGCTGCATGTAAATTTAACACTCACTAATGAGTGAGTGAAAGATGATGATAAAATGAGAGTCGAAACCCTCAATATATAGTGTATCAATGACCTAATTTTACTTTTTAGGTCATAAAAAGGCCGACAAGGCCAAAATACCAAAATAATATTGTTTTACATTAAATGTTCATTTTAAAACCCTAATTGAACAAAAAGTGAGACGCCACCCCTTCTAAGGGAGACATTAGCCCCTTTTTGGGGCAAATGTAGCAATAAAGAGCAAAACGTTAGCCCTCTTTGGGCCTCTTCATCATGCCACACGTGCCAACTGCCCTGTCAAACGTGCCAACTGCCTTGTCAAACTGATGTGACTAGAACTGTGCTTCTAGCTGGATAGTTGTGACGTAAAGCCAGTCTAGTATCCTGCTTCCAATCTGATGGTTGCGACGTAAAGCAGGACGAGTACCTTGCTTTCGACCTGATGGTTGCGACGTAAAGCAAGATGATGTGTGACTAATACTATGCTTTCGGCTGTATAGCTGCGACGCAAAGCAAGTCTAGTACCCTGCTTCCGACCTGATGGTTGTGACGTAAAGCAGGATGTGTACCTTGCTTCCAACCTAATGGTTGTGATGTAAAGCAAGATGATATGATGAGACTAGCACTGAGCTTCCGGCTGGATAGCTGTGACGTAAAGCCAGTCTAGTATCCTGCTTCCGACCGGATGGTTGTGACGTAAAGCAGGACTAGTATCTTGCTTCCAGCTTGAGTGTTGTGACGCAAAGCAAGACGATGAGATGAGACTAGTACTATGCTTCCAGCCTGATGGTTGTGACGTAAAGCCAGTCGAGTATCTTGCTTCCAGCTTGAGTGTTGTGACGTAAAGCAAGATGATGAGATGAGACTAGTACTGTGCTTCCAACCTGATAGCTGTGACGTAAATCCAGTCTAGTATCTTGCTTCCAGCTTGACTGTTGTGACGTAAAGCAAGACGATGAGATGAGACTAGTACTGTGCTTCCAGCCTGATAGTTGTGACGTAAAGCTAGTCTAGTACTTGCTTCCAGCCTGATTGTTGTGACGTAAAGCAAGACATTGAGATGAGAGGAGTACTGAGCTTCCATCTTGACAGCGGTGACGTAAAGCCAGTCCTGTATTATGATGAGCCAGCCTCGTGCTGTGATGATGATAATGATGATGTATCAGTTTTTATACTAATACATAGTGATGCAGATGATGATGGCATTCCTTTGAGAATGTCGATGTTGTCGATGAAGAAAACTTCCAATGATTTATAGATACGCCAGTCAGTGTTCCAAGATGATATTGATGATGTTGTCCTCTCACCCACTTGATGTTGTTGATGATAAAGGCCTCTCTCTCGCATGATGCTGTTGAAGAATACCCTTCTTGTTAAGGGGGAGTGTTAAAATAATGTAACTGCAAAGTGTATTCTTATTATTATTTGATATATTATTCATTGGATCAATCCCCATTGCAGATTGATCATGTCGGTTATTATAAAGGACCAAATCTCCTTTTGCGGATTGGTCAAAAGATAATTGTAATAGGCAGAATAAGAAGTTGGCCCCAGAAAATATTAAAGGGGCGTTGAATTATAATAAAGGTTATAACCACCCAGTTGGAGAAGTCGGCCCTGCCAGTGAAGAGACACTTCACACGTGCCAGTCTAATATAAATAAGGAGGCTAGCGCCTCACTTAAAAACAACTCACTTGCTCATTTTGAGAGACAAATTTGACCCTACCACTTGTCACCTTGGAAGGAAACCACCCTTGCTATAAATAGTAACTGCTAAAAATAGGATTTTGGTCCTAAAAAAAAGTAAAACACCAAATATGTCCAGTATAACTAGGAGACCACCGCCAAATGTCAAATGTCTAAAAATATAATCTCACCGCATGTCAATGATATCATACTCATCGGATTTGATTTTACGTGATGATTCCAAATATGCGATCAGAATTGACATGTGAGCCCTGGTGCTCCACCTACTAAAATAGAAATACTGACAAGTCATCCCAAAAAAGGCCCAATAGACTCAAAATGTCTCAAGGATCAATATTGCATGTTCAAAATCTTGATCTAAGGCCTGGAGGTCAACTTGCTAAAAATAGAAAGTACCTGCATGATCCCCGAAAAAAGTGTCATTAGGCTCAAAATCATGCAAGGACCAATAATGTATGCTCAAAATTGTCATATGAGTCTACTACCACGTCTCCTAAAAAGTAGGGCACCTGCTAAAAATAGCAATCTCTCTCCAATCCATGTGAAACTGTGCTAGCTCTATCTTTGAAGCAAAAACAACCATAAATCAGTCACGTACTTGTCTCTGATGGGAACCAACGTCCCGCTTACACAAATGCTCAATCTGGGTAAATCTCTGAATGCCAGCCAAAATAGACTATGCTAGCTCTTAACCCTCGAGATTTTCAAGGGTGAAAATCTAGGAGTTAACAAGTTGGAGGTTTGGCAGAGACCAAGGGAGATTTTACGTGGACAGGATAAGTATGCAGTAGAGATCCTGAAGAGATTTTGAATGGAGGACTACAAACCCATGGCCACGCCTATGATCACTAACCTAAAGAATGTCGCTACTTTAGATTCAGATATGGTGGATCCCATGTTGTACAGGTAGCTGATAGGTTCCTTGATGTATCTGGGCAACACTAGGCTACAAATATGTTTGTAGTGAACACCTTGAGCCAGTTCATGGTGGAGTTGAGGCAGGAGCATTTGGTAGTAGCAAAACATGTGCTCAGATATTTGAGAGGCATAGTGGAGCATGGGCTGAGATATCTTGGAGATGGTGAGGTGAAGTTGCAGGGGTATATAGACTCAAATTGGGCCGGCAGTGCAGCAAACAAGAAGTGCACCTCATGGAGTTGTTTTAGTTTTGGATCAGCAATGATATCTTGGTTCAGTAGGAAGCAGATTTCCGTGGCACTTAGCTCAGCAAAGGCAAAGTATATGGCTACTACTACAGCGATTTGTGAGGCCATTTGGCTTCGCAAGCTACTTGCAAACTTATTTGATAACAAGTTGGATCCCACGGTGATCTACTGTGATAATCATAATTGTATCAAACTCTTTGAGAATCTATTATTTCATGACAAGTCCAAGCACATAGAGATCATGTATCACTTCATTCAAGACAGGATTCTAAAAGGAGTAGTGAAGCTCCAGTATGTACCCACACATCAGCAGGTTGCAAATATTCTAACCAAGCCCTTAGTAAAAAGGAAGTTTGAAGCATTCAAAGACAAACTTGGATTGGTACATAATTCCTTCCTCACTAAGAGGGAGTCTTATGTTTGTAGCTCAGACAAGAACTTCCGCACAAGTTTTGTCTCAAACGTGTGTGAAGTCGTCCAAGTCAAATCTATTTTGTAATTGACTTTATTTATTAAGTGAAAGTCTTTTAATTAGTTGTTGAGTCTAATAAAGTGCATTTTTAATGCATGGTGATTTAGACTAATCTCAATCGTACATCTCAAAGTGAGATTAGGTTTTTGGTAAATTAGGGTTTCATCTAAAGTATAAAGGCAAGTCAAGGTAGAGGGTAAAGACACACTTTTGTACACCAAGAAGACTAAAGATCTCAGAGAGAAATTATTTGAGCAGATTCAACGCACCGGAGAGGAGCCAAGCTCGGATCAGATCGAACAGTGTTGTACAATTGTTCAGTCTAGTGCAAATCTGAGTAACCAACAAATAGATCTAGCAGATCTGATGACCAATAGGCAGATCTAGTGCGGATCTAAGTGACCAGCAGACAGATCTAGTAGATCTGAGTGTTTAGCAAGCAGATATAGTGCAGATCTTAGTGTCCAGCGGATAGATCTAACAGATCTGAGTGACTAGCAGACAAATCTAATGCAGATCTGAGTGTTCAGCAGGCAGATCTAGCAGATTTGAGTGACCCACAAACAAGTCTAGTGCAGATATGAGTGTCCAGCAAGCTGAAAAGATTTGAGGATAAAGCCTTTAATTACAAAGCTTTGAGGATAAAGCCTTTAATTACAAAGCTTCGAGGACAAAACTTTTTCAAGGAGGATACTATGATATGACCCCAAGTGGGAAATATATGGAGCTAAATGTATATGATATGAGCCCAAGAGGCACATACATGGGGTAAACATATAAGAAATCGGGTAAATGTATATGTAATAATGGTTGGCCTATTAAAGGGGCCACATGTGCAATTTGTGAATAGGTATATATAGAGATCATGTAGTCATTATTGAGACATGGATTTGGATGTATGAATGTATTGGGGTATTTGGAAGAGGTTCTCCTATTTTTTAAGGAGTTATTGTGTATCTCATCTCTCTTATCTATATATTGGAGTTATGCTCCACGCTCACATTTGTGTACATGATGTCTACTCTGATATATTGTGATATCTTCAGTATTTGGTTCATAACAAACCTACTCTAAATCCTAAGAGAAGTACCTTAGTAATCCACAACCATAGGTTAACATGATCAAGATCTAAAGCCCTAATTAACCTTGTGGCTTTCCCTTTCTTTTCGATCATCTCTTTTCTCACCCCAAGGTTTCTCAATTTTTCCCTAAAACCAAGTAGTAACTCCAAACCAAGTAGTGTGCAAGTAGGGTGGTCTTCCAAACCCCTCATCTACATGTCGTAGCATGAATCAATTCATTCGCTACAACTTCATTAAAGAATAATTAAGAAAGGAATGAAGTAATATTTATTAAAGACATACCTATCTTAGTAGAACAAAAGGATATACTAGAGGAGGAGAGAATTACAAAGGGTATAAAGGTTAAAACTTCACTTGTAAAGTTAAATTATAAATTCTAAGCCCAAGTGATTTGGAAAAAAGGGGTATAATATAAAATTAGCAAGGAGCATGGACATAGAAAATATATCATCTACTAGTGGGACCCTCACACTTCATGCTTCCACTTAACCTCAAAGTCATCAAAGGTACCATTGAAGAGAAGCCATAGCAACTATGGCATTAAATTCGGAAATTCTCTGCAACTATTCTAGAGAAAAATGTGAAAGATTAGAAAAAGAATACAAGAATTCGTAGAAAAAAATTCAAGCAATGCCATGAAACTGTGAACTACAAAAAAATAAGTATCTCAATGATGAAGTTGATCACTTAAAAGATAAGGTGTCAAAATGTCAACACAATGATCAGGAATCTCAAAAAAAGAAACAAGATTTCAAGAAAATATTTGGCGAAGTCTTGTCAAATAAGGACAGAGAAATCGCTCATATAAAATTCAAATCTTTCTTAATACAGTTAAGAAATTAAAATAGGGATATTTCAATACCAAAAATTAACAAAGAGACATCAACTGACATAGTTGAATCAACAAGTGTTTGAAATCAAGGTACAAACTATACATAGGGTAACCCTCACAAAATCAATCGAAATGGAAAACTAAAGTGTCACTACTAATGAAATGTTAGCTATCATTGAAAATGCAAGTATGCCATCGATCAACAACGTGAAATCTACAATTCTAGTTTTCTTTGAAGATCCAATAGTTGCCACTAATGAAATCATATCTCAAACCAAGGGTATTGACACACCAGTAAATATTGAAATACCAACAACCGACATGACCGCACAACTTTATGATGAAGACATAATACCTAAGTAAATCAGGATAATAATAAATCCAAGTTAGGAATCAAGTTATAAAGTTATCATATCATCGCCCTAACCATAGAAGTCATCACATGCAAGAATCAAGGTGCCAAAATCCACAATTACCCAACCAGTTGACAATCTACCTACATATCAAAGAATTTGAAGTTCAATACAAGTCAGAGTCAAAAACAAAGCTCAAATACAGAATCTTCTCAAGAGAGAGATCCAAAAAGAATCCACCTATGATGGATTGATCCTTTTTCAATGCGACAATATTGTTCAAAGCTTCAAAAATTATATTGCATCTTGTCCTCAACCTTATCAAATAGGCAAAAGTTACCAAAAGATGAATCATTTCTATCAAATGTAATATTCACTGCCCATGCTTTGAGGTTAAAGCATTTTAGGGCAGGTGGGTACTTGTAATATACCAAACTTATAGTATTGACCATGCAACAGTCATAATGTCCTTAAGTCAATAAGCTATAACATTATAATTATTATTAATCATTGTAAATGTGATTAATTGACCCTTTTACCAAAAGGCATGACTTATCACCCTTCATGTTTATTTATGCATCATTGTAATTGTATCAATCATCCTTCATTTATTAAATATATGTATTGTTGTGCATTGTGTGTATCTCCTTAAACCAACATAGATCCATCTTAACCCCGGATCTATCAAGCATCGAGAGGGATCAAATCTTTAGAGGCAAAAAGCTTTTTTACAGTGCAAAACTTGAAAAAAGGTTAAAGGTTAAAGATTTGTACCTCGATAGATTTGATCCCTCTAGGGGCTTGATAGATCTAGGGTTAAGATGGATCTATGCTAGTAGTAATAGTAAATTTACTAAAGTAATAGTAATATACTAAACTAATAGTTTAAATATGATATATATAATAGCGTGTGACTTTTTTAATTCAGTAAATACTAAAGTAATAGTAAATATATTAAAGTAATAGAAGTAATAGTAATAGTAAATAGTAATAGTAATAGTAATAGTAAATGTTAAAGTAATAGTAATAGTAAATAGTAATAGTAATAGTAATAGTAAATGTTAAAGTAATAGTGAATTTACTAAAGTAATAGTAAATATGATATATATAAGAGTGTGTGACTTTTTTAATTGAGCTTTTAGTTGAGCCGACTTTAAATTTTTGAATTTTTGAAATCTTTGAAATGTAACATCACCCACATGACAACTTCTCCCGCATACTGGCCTGTAGAGTGCCTCTCAACACAATTATGCACTTTGTGTGTGAATGGGGTTATGAACCCTCCAACTACAAAGTGGAATTGTCGATGGTCGTAAGTGAATCTTGAGCTGACTACTTAAAAATTATAACTGTAAGATAATCCTTCGAAAAGGGTAACTACATCAACATTGAACAAGGTGGTCACGAGCAATGAAGAATTGTTGATCAAAAAATTGCAATCCATTGATCAAAATTGAGTGGGAGGAGTGGATAATTGTTGATTTGGAAACTGCATTAGCGCGAAGCAAACTGAATGCAAGCACCAAAGGCCTATTGATCGCATTGAACATATCTTAAGTTGGCTTAATTATGAGAATTGTCAATAATTCTTCTAAACTTGTAATTTGCAACCAAGAAAAGTGAGTGGTTGAAACTTGAACCCATCTCAACTGGAGGTGCTGAAAAAGAGGGAAAAATTATATTGATGAAAGGGACTTACTTCAACTACTGATGAACTATGTTAGATTTGATAGCTCGGAGGTACTTCTGCATTGGCAGCACCCAGCATGCGGAAGTGACCGAGAACATTTCTCCCTAGTGACTTTATTTTTATAAAGTGATTTTATAAAGTTGAGCCTTTTATTTTTTTAACGTGTGTTGCTGCCTTATACACACCTAGGAGACGTGGAAGAAATCTTCAATCCACTCGGTGTGTCCTTGGGGGCAAGTGAGAGTTAAGGTGTTGTCACCTAATCCTCAACTCCTCCGTCTAGGCCAACTCTTAGTGAAGCCAAAGGGGGTAGTCCTTAACAAATATACTAAGGCTTGAACTAATCTAAGTACAAGAAATGAATCTAGGATTTTATTCTTTCATTAACCAACATAAAGCAAAAGTATACACAGATCAATTATTCACCACGAAATATATCAAACACCCACTTGCATAAAAAGGATACTTAAGACACAATTGTTAGATGCAAGTAAATTCAAATTTGCTTCCAAGTAAATGACTGAAAAAGAGTGTGAAGCATATGGCTTTGCAAAATGTGTAAATGAGACCAGTCCCTTAAAGGTATCGTGGGCAATGTAGATCACGTATTTTATTAAGGTAAATTAATGGTAGATTAATGAAAGGTTGTGTGGCCTCTTTAGAGGCTACTTCTTTGTTTGGAAACTTGCAGAGAACTTACCAAAGCCCCAGGGACCTCACCAGTAACTTCACTAAAGGTGTCGGATGTCCAAAACGGGTGGGAAGCCAAGTCCCCAGAAGGCCCGCCTTACTTCACACACTCCCTTTAGGCGTTTTCCCGCGCATTAAAGTAGCAACTATTGAGATTTCCCTAATTATTCTATCACCACTAACCAGCCCAGCGTGTATGAAACTTACTCCCAGCAAATCGAGACTAGCTCGCAACTGGAAGGGTCAGGAACCGCACTGGGAGCTAAGGGGAGTTGTTTATTTTAAACAAGAAATTGCAAAGTATAACTATAATTCCAATGGATAGTAACAACAATGAGGTTAGTAGGTTAGGGTTAGAATGTATCAGTAGTTGTTCAAAGATTTTGGAGGTTGTGATCAAATCACTCAAGCAAGCAATCTAAGATTAGTGCATTCATAGGGCAAATGGAGTCAAAAATGGTTGCAAGAATTGAAGGGACAATATGATAATAGCAGGGCTAAAGACAAGAGGAATTTGATTGTGAAGTGTTGGTAAGCCAAGGCTTCAACCATCAAACCCTAGGGGAAAACGGCTTACTAAGGTGTAAGCAACCCTAGGCCTTAGCACGTTTTCCTCCTTCTTTAGCTCAATGACAAAGTAAAATCGGCTTGGATGAAGAATAAGAGATAGGGTGTTGCAAGGCCCTAGCAATGTCTCCAACAGAAAAAATGGCTCCTTGGCATAAATCTAGTAGGGAATTAAAATAAGAACACCAACATGTGCTTATTTCCTAGGGTTTATTCCAGCAATTTCATTAACAAAATTCAAGTAAAACACTATAACCATTCAAGTAATGGAAGGATTGCAGAAATTCACTTACATTCACCATATATTCATCAAACCAAACCCTAGTTATAAACCTTCCACCAAGAAAATGTCAAAAATCACCAAAGAGAAGCCTCCTTCAACAAGTGCGCCACAATTTCAGCCAAAACCCTAATGAGGGCTGCAAATTTCATACCTCACACAAGTATGAGTGAAAGATGATGAGAAAAAGAGAGTTTTAGCTCTCTTACTTATACCATATCAATGACCTTAATTTATTTTTTAGGTCACAAAAGGCCGACAAGGCCAAAAATACATAATAATATTGTTTTTACATTAAATGTCAAAATCAAACCCTAAATCAAGCAAAGATGAAGATGTCATGCCCTTCTAGGGTGACATTAGGCCCTCTTAGGGCAATGTTGGCCTCCTGGGGCAAACATTTGGCCTTCTTGGGCCTCAGGAACATGCCACATGTGCCACTTGGCACATAACTGCCTCACAAAACCTCCATAGCATTGGATGACGTCATAAAGTGTCACGGGTGACATCATGGGCCATCCAAGGCCAACGTCCTGGTGGAAAAGGCGCAACCCCCCTGGGTAAGGCTCTGCCAAGCTGCCTCTAATGGAACGTCCTCCTCCTCTCTGGTGCAAAACCTATGACCTGTCTCTGCTCCCTCCTGGGGTCTCAGCATCCATATGGTGGGCTTTCAGCCCCATGGTGGTCCGAACTGATCATCTTCCCATGTGTACCTATCCATCTGGGTACCTGCCATTAGGTATGGTCCTGAAACATCAACAAATATGCCCTCCATGGGCTCATAACTCATAGGGATCATAGCAATGTCAATCACATCTAATCATCAATTTTAGTAAACATGTGCATAAAACCCCTTTTACCCAGACAAGTGCTCAAAGACATTATACTAATCTACAAGCCAAGTTTGGAGGAAGCGACAAGGCGTCCTATTGGGCTAATGCTCATTGGATGTGGGGTGTTTCTGGGAGCTATCACATCCAAGTCATGTGAGTGGATGAAGTGGATAAGGGATGCCTAGGCAAGAGGTGTCGTGATAGCAGGGAAATGCATGGCTTACATGTGGGTGTCTCTGTAGAGGGCGAGCTGCACCTGTCATGGATGTAAGTGTTTCCAAGCCCTTTCATGCCTTTTATCTTTATTTTTATTGTTTTTTCTTCAAGAAGCTAGTTAAGGGACACTGCCCTGGCGTGGTGACCAGTGGTGACAATGTTACCCACAAGCATTTCACGGAAATGAGAAGGTTGGCTCATGATGAGACCCCCTTTCTCTTGGCTATGCCACCAAGAGCCACTACCCTAGCGTGGTGACCAGCTGTTAGTTATACCGCTACATGCCCATGGACCTAATAGGTTGGCTCATGATGAGACCCCCTATCCTCTAACTAGGTCTTGTTTTATCATTTTTTATAGGTCCCTATGTTTCTTGTTGAGAAACCTTTTACTGCTTTCTCGGGGATCCCTGGGCGAAGCATCTCAAGGTTTCATTCTTTGGCCTCTATCTTTTGCCAGTTGCTTTTACCCTCTGGGCCTTTAGCCCCTTCTTCCCATAAGGTAAGGTACAACCCTTAAATATTTGGCCAACCCAATGCCCAGACCAGTGTAATGGGATGGATGAGCGGGAGAAAGATGGAAAGTGGTAAGTGTTATCTATCAAAGTTGCACTAGGATGGACTTTCAGCGAGCCGCCAAAGATTGAACATTGTTGTTCAAAATTCAGAGTTCAAAAGTTCAGTCAGTCAATAAAGACCAACTTTTTCCCATTTCCATAAAAAATTGTAATAAAAGATGTTGCATGATGAACTTGTAAAAGGTCTTAGCCACCTTAGTCCTAAGCATGAGTTGTACTCTGGAGTGTTTTTTTTACTTATTTATTATATTTTGTCATTCAGACAATTTATAATTTATGAGTTTTTTCACTCAATCCCTCCAAAGCTGGAGTATATACCCATGGTTAGGCCTTAGCATGGATCTAAGCCTAGTGTCTAATGTATATTATCATGCTAAACATACTCCTAGAGTCTTATGCAAATGTGCTAAGTCCCCCTTAAGTTTTTTTTAATTTTTTCAATTAATTAAAAATTTGCCGCAAAACGGCAATTTTTAATTAAAAAATAAAGAAGTATTAAAAAAGTGGTACTAGGGGACTTCATATGCCTGGGGGGTGCTCATTTTTTTATCTAGAGCACCCATATTACCAAAGTACCCATTTGGTTGAGAAAAAATAGTGATTTTAATCACTTAAAAATCAAATTTGCTCAAAAAACCCAAAAAAGTCAAAATAAATCAAAGAAAATCAGCAAAAGCAAAATTTAAGGAAACATGTGGGGACATGTTGGAGACCAAATAAAAGCCCAAGAGACAAGGTGGCGCCCATAGGATGATGTCCATGGGTCAAAGGCATAGTTAATGGCATGTGTGATGGAATAAACTCATGTGTCAGAAGGAGGTGCGCACCTCTCCCTTGAGGTGGCGCATTCTCCAAGGGAGATCCTCTCCCAAATCCTTGACTCATCTTTCCTCATCTAATTGTTGCAATGTGGCAGCCTGTTGTATACTTGGCATAAGGAGAGGGTTACAACTCGCCCCTCCTCCTCTTCCACTTGCCCTCTCTCAAGAGATGCACCCCTCACACTTGGCACACGAGTTTACCTTCGGATGTGCGCCCCTCTTGCTATAAATAAAGGCATCATCCCATTGTCAAAGCTAGTTGGAGCTTGGGAGTTTATGCTAGTTATTGTAACACTATTGTAATACTCTTCAGAATACTGAATAAAGGACTTTGGAGGTCAATTGGTCATTGTTGTAATGTGTAGATGCTTGGACAATTGTGCATGATCTTGAGGTAACCTTGTATTTGATTCAATTTTTGTATATCTACTTTATATAAAGCCTTGAAGGTGTTTTGTCACATAATAGGATAGGATTTACTCAATTTGTTTATTGTTTAGATCCTATTATTTTTCTATGTTCAGAAATTTAAAGATGCATGTTTTTCGGATGAACTAATATGTGTTTTCAAGTCTCTTTGTAGGAAAATACTTTTCTAATAAGTGTTTGCAAAGATTGAAAAGATAAAACAAGTTATTCAAGTTTGAAGAAGAGTGGGATAGGAGATCCATCCTTCAACTTCTTCAAGAGATAAAAGCAATTCTCTTTTTCATTGATCAAGGACCCCATAGCCCAAGATTCACGTTTCAAAAAGAAGACTCTCTCATTCTCTATCTCTCCTTATTTTAAATTTATTCCTCAAATTACTTTTTGTTTTGCATGCAAAGATAGTTCATTCTAAAGATTAAATTTAATTGAAATCTTATGCATGCATGACCTTCTAGATCTACGCAAAGTTTATCTCATATTCAAAGCTAGATTTAGGAGTAAAGGTTTATCTTTTGCTTGTTCTTATTTCAGATCTTTAGGGCAAAAGAGTGAAGTGTTTTAACTGCTTAGATCAAGCTATTTAGTAATCTTTACTTGTTGTTTTATGACAGCAAATAAAGGCAACTAATAGAGCCCTTCTTTAGTCTCTTTAAACTAGTCAAAAAGTTATAAAATTTATCTTTTTTTACTTAGAAGTTTTCAGGAAGTTTGAGGTTAAATTTTGCTTATTTCTAAATGCACTCTTCAAGTGTCTTTTAGGTGAAGTTTATCTAATTTGTTCGTTGTTTTCTAGCAGGTCATTGAATAAAGAGGGAAAAATTATGTCCGATTTGACCAAGATTGGAGTTGTTTTGATCCCGAAAGCGAACCTTTGAAGGCCTTTTCCAAACAAAACTTGTAATACTTGTGAGCCCAAGTTATAAGACTCACAAGTCTTCCAGAAAAGAAAGCAAGGCAATTGTAAATCAGATCAATAAAATTAGTGAAGCTAAGGAGGCTTCACTCTTTTTTTTTCCCCCCAAGGGGAAAACCGATGTGGTGATGTTTGTCTCAGTTTCATGCATGTTTCCTTTTTTGCTTGAAATTTAAAATCTATCTCATGATCTAAAGATTAAGTAAAAGGAATCAATTTTTATAAGTCTTAAAGCACTACACCACAATCTAGTTTAGATTTCCTTTTGCAATCACAGTAATCTTTAATTGCTAGTTAGTTCTATTTTTTGCAATTTTTCAAAGTTGGCAAATAACCTGTCTCCTCAGCTCTTCCAAAAGAGGTTGGTCAGTGAAAACATTAGTAATTAGAAAACATTTCAATTTCAGCATTTTGATTTTCTTGTTTAAAATAAACATTTCCCCTCAGCTCTCAGTACGGTTCCTGACCCTTCCAGTTGCGAGCTAGTCTCGATCTGTTGGGAGTAAGTTTCATACACGTTGAGCTAGTCAGTGGTGATAGAATAATTAGGGAAATCCTATAAGAAATTTTTGCTTTAGTGGAAACGTAAGGGGATTTGTGAGGTTATCTAGCGAAAACTTTGAGATCTAGGTTCTCTATGTCGGATCTCTTCACATTTTCTTGGGCTTGTGTGTCAAATCAGAGGGTTTACCCTGTTGGATCTGCGGCATTGCTCAACCTCCACTTTAGGGACCTTTCCTAAAGGACCAAATCTAGTTTAGACAAACATTTACTTTACTTGCTATTAAAATTCTCTCACTAACTGAACATCAATTTACCTTAATAAAATACACAAACTACACTGCCCACGATTACCTTTAAGGCACTGGTCTCATTTACACACTTTGCAAAGCCATATGCTTCATTTACTTTTCAGTCATTTACTTGAAGCAATTTTATTTTACTTGCATCTAACAATCGTTTCTTAAGTATCATTTTATGCAAGTACATGCTCAATATATATATATATCGTGGTGAATAATTGATTTGTGTATTTTCATTTTATGGTTGGTTGATAAAAGAATAAAACTCCTAGATTTATTTCTTGTACTTAGTTTAGTTCAAGCTTAGTATATTTGTTAGGGACTACCCCCTTTGGCTTTACTGGGAGTTAGCCTAGACGGAGGAGTTGAGGATTAGGTGACAACACCTTAACTCTCACTTGCCCCCAATGACACACCGAGTGGATTGAATATTTCCTCCACATGTCCCAGGTGTGTATAAGGCGGCAACAGTAAGTATGGTTGGAGAGGACGATGGCTTCTCATGAATCCCTCCAGTGGCAAATCAAAACCTATGGGCACACGCTTACTAGGGCATCATGTCATTCCCCTCAGATATGGTCAAGTGGATAGGTATAAGATCCAAGCACCCGTTAGAAGTAAAAAGAACTGAATGCACATATTCAAAGGTTTTGAGGATCAGAGTGACACATACCATGATACTCGGACTCACTACCTCATGGAGCAAGATCCATTTCTGCTACAGGACCAGGTCAAGGTGATGGATGTTGTTGTTGCTGACAAAGTGGAGGCGCTGAAGAAAGAAAAAGATGGGCCCTCTAGGGCCATGCTCAAGTCGATCTGACTCTCGGTACTCCATGTCTAGGACCTGTGGGCCTTGAGACATAATCTCCTTAGTTATCCCTAAACTGGGGCATAACAGGCACATGCTTAAATCTTGATTACAACTCACCCAATCAACCTCAATCAAACCATACTTGTCTCTTATGACTACCACCTTGCATTTTGAGGCTTTATTTGCTCAAAACATGTCCCCACACATTTCCCAAAATTTAGCATTTGCTGATTTTATTTGACTTTTTTGGGTTTTTTTGAGTAAAATTGATTTTTAAGTGATTAAAATCACTAATTTTACTCAACCAAGTGGGTACTTAGGTAATATGGGTGCTCTAGGTCCAAAAATGAGCACCCCCAAGGCATATGAAGTCCCCTAGTACCACTTTTTTAATACAACTTTACTTTTTGATTAAAAATTCTCGTTTTGCGGAAAAATTTTAATTAACTGAAAAATTAAAAATTCCTAAGGGGGACTTAGCACATTTCCATAAGACTCTAGGAGTATGTTTAGCATAGTAAAATACATTAGACACTAGGCTTAGATCCATGCTAAGGCCTAACCATGAGTATATACTCCAGCTCTGGAGGAATTGAGTGAAAAAACTCATAAATTATAAATTGCCTTAAAACAGCAAAATATAATTAATAAGTAAAAAAAACCACTCTAGAGTAACAACTCGTGCCTAAGTCGAAGGTGGCTAAAACCTTTTACAAGTTCATCATGCAACATCTCTTATTACAATTTTTTATGGAAAATGTAAAAAAGTTGGTCTTATTGACCGGCTGAACTTCTGAACTCTGAATTTTGAACAATAAATGATCAATCTTTGGCGGCTCGCTGGAAGTCCATCCTAGTGCAACTTGGTGGATAACATGTAAAAGTGACTTTATAAGGGTGTGGGTCACTGAAGTGACTTAAGTTATCTCAATGGACAATTAAGTCACAACCGTTGATCTCCTGAGGGAAAGATTAGATCTTGACCGTCAATCTCATTGGAAGACCAAGGGTTAGGGCAGTGACACATTGGAAATGCATTAAGGCGGCTCTAGTGGAGAAAGAGGGCTCACTTTTTGAGAAGAGAGAGGGAAGGTGAAGAGTCACGCATCCCAAGAAAGATTGAGCTTGGAGAAAAGAGGGCAGCAACAAGGAGGATAGGCACGCATCCCTAAGATAAGATTGGCATGCATCCCAAGGTAGATTTCAGCATTTATATCAGTCCATACTGTGCAGATTTGGGAAGGCCATACAACATTTAAAGCTGACCATACACCAAGAGGGAGGAACAGAAATCGAGGCAGCCATTCAGGAGCGATTTCCTAGGCATCTTGCTGTGAGAAATCTGTACAGTAGAGGACTGTACAGTACAGCAGTTCTCAGGCATGATTTTCGAGGCAGATTTGGAACTGATGCTGACTGTACTGGGCCGTACAGGCCATACAGCAGAGGCACATTTTTCGAGGCAGATTTTGGCACTGTGTTCGAGAAGAATATTGTGCAAGGAGGCTGAGATAAGTTCTGTGTAATTAATGTTGATACTAATGCTGCTGTAAACTCAGAAATATTCCCGAGTGCTCAATAATATAATCTCCTTTAACTGGTTTTCCCCTTGTGGGTTTTTCCAGGGGCATTGCCAAGAATTTCTAGTGTTCAAGTGTGGGATTTGTCTGCTGTTCATTGTTTTTTCCGCTGCTGTTTTATTGCTTAGTTAATGTATTTCTGCTCATATACTTCTGTAGAATGCTAGTATTTTACTGCATTACAGTTATAGTGATATTGGAGGTTGAAATCAAGATTTAACTAAGTATTTTAGCTCAGATTTTTAACAAACTAGTGGGAGTGGCAATCAAGCTGTAACTACAAACCCACTGTACTAACATCACTGCAATGTATTTGGCTAAGCTGGAATAGAAGGATCACAAGTGCAGATGCATCCAATATAATGAGTCAAGATCTCCTGCTGGCTCTCCAATTAGGAAGTATCGGGTGCAACTTTCTGAAGCCATCACTCGGCAAAGGACAGAGTTGTGAGG
>ML794095.1:520710-531098 GCA_009831015.1 Picea engelmannii | reverse complement strand
GCTTTATGGTTACAACACTGGTTTTCACAGTAAAGACTTACTGCCACTAAGATTAATGATTCGAAGTAAAAATTGAGAGAAATTGTTAATAACTTACAATAACTGATTCACCCCCCCCTCTCAGTTATTTCATACCTGTAACAGAGGTGGTTTGCAAAATTATGATGATGTGTTATTTATCCAAAAACTCATGAAATGATGATTAGTTTGTTGAATAGTGAGCTGACACACCAGAAAATAAAATAACTCAAATTACATAAAGATAAAATACTTTTGTTTCATCTTTAAGTGATCCAGATTTATGAGAGGTATGAAATGAAATCACATATTTATAATATTAACGCAGAGACACAATGAACAATAATAGAGACACAATAAAACTTGGTTTCTATTAAATAAGAAATATGTTGAAAATTGTAAAATGCGGAGTTAAAACAAGCTTGCTAGAATGGTGGCAGTTTATCCTTAAGAAGAGATGTGACGATTATGCTCTTTCGCAAGAAGATGAGTACAATGAGGCTATGATGGCCTTTTTACAATAAACATGAATTACAAAAACTTAGACATCCAAAAACCTAACCCTAGGAGATGAAGCACCAAAATTCATGTGGGCCTCGTTGGGGTAACTTAGTACATCAACTTCCTGGGGTCATAACTTTTGCATACAATCTTCATTTAGGGAGAATGATAGATCGTTGGAAAGGTAATTATGAGGATATTCATTTAGGGTGCTTAATCATAGCCTTTGGCTATCATTGAGGTGCCTAATCGAAAAAAAATCATCGTTTAGTCCCTCAAAAATGGCCCCAGAAGTTCAGGAACCGAAAAAATGTTAAAAATAGTAAGTTGCCAAAAAAATGTTTTGAGCCAGTTGAACAAGGAGGGTGGCCACCGATATCCTCTTGGATAAATCATCCATCCTTAGGAATAAATGGTCTCCATTTCATTGTGTGACCCATCAGATGAGGAATTTTTTTCTGAATTTGGCCACGGGTGAGCCACTTGCCTTGGTGTAGGAGTTGCCCTGCTTTGACAACCCAATAAAGCTAAATCCTCTGTTGGTGAGTGATATTGACCTGTGTGTCCATGATTTTATCAGTGGATTCATGTTCCATGCAATTGGATTTAAGCTATGTTTGTTTCAACTGTTTTGTTATCTCTGAGGTGTCCAATAATGGTAGAAAATAACGCTGAAGGAGGTCGACATTGAATATTGGGTGCAAGACAAGGAATGGGGGAAGGTTGAGCTCAAAATCATTGTCACCCATAGCCTTGGTGATGGTGTAGGGTCCATAATGAACTTGATGAAGCTTCTAATGAGTCCCTATAAGGCGTTCTTTCTACAAGTGCAACCAAGATTTGTCTCCCACATGAAATTGATGTGACACCCAGTGTTGATCATGGCGCTACTTGTACTTGCCATTGGACTTCTGTAAAATATCATGAACTTGTGATAGATATCATAAAAGAAATCTTTAGAATTTTCTTCCCATAGTTTGAAGTGGTAGAAATGTATAGGCTCAGAACTAATTGGGGTCCAACTCCAGTTCATCAAGGGAAATGGGGTCATGAAGCAAATAGAATCCATGATGTATGCGAACATGTAAAAAGGAGCATGTTCCCCTTCTGATTTCAATGATTCGTACTCAGCAACCTCCTTATCCAAGTTGTCTAACAACATTTTTCCCAGTTGAAAGTATAGCCTTCAGCCACTTCATTCATTATAGCCACCCACTCAACTGAGAAATGCGCAGGATTTTTTCTTCCAAATAAACGGCACAGCATCATGGCTATATATAAGATATGATCATCCAAGGACATTGTGGAATACATACCATGAGTGTCGGTTTTGAACTTGAAGGGATTTCCCCACCAGGTCTCAATTATATCATGACCATTTATGTCGTATTGAGTGCATTCTTTTCTCTCAAAATCTAGAAGAAATGTTGCATTGTAAGTATATTTGGGTGTAGAAGAAAGTTTATACATTATTTGTAGGTCCTCCAGTCAAAAAGAGTCGACGGAGGTCTTCTGGTAACTGATAATGCTTCTGGTTTGAATTTCGACGTGCTCCAAATCCCAACTTATCATATCATTATAGGGTATAATATTAGGCCGTGAAGAAATCTTGTGTAGTTCCGATTGTGCTACCAATCTGAGCTTGAATGAGAAGGACTTGTCTTCTTCCTCGACAGAATCGTCCGAACAGATAAGAATCTCATGTTCTAAGATATTGTAGACTTGATGGAGTCTGTAATTCATGAAGTGGTGTCTGATAGAACGTATGTGTTTGGATTGGAATCATTTGTTGAAGCATCTTGCTTCTTCGCAACTTTGCATGGCGCCATAATCCTCAGGGAAATGAAATTAACCTTCCTGTAACAAGAGAAGTCTGTAAGCTCTTAATTACTGAATGAAAAAATATAATTTCAAATGGTGAAATGACTTGAGAATCGAAATATTTTATTCATGAAGTCTATCAATCTTTGAATTGATTTACTGACAGAGAGATTATTAAAAATCTAATGGAATTTATTACCTGGCAAATCACAATCTTTACTCAAATATTTAACTTTAGCCAATCATAAATTTCATTAATACTTCGACAGTTAGATACTTCAGAGGTTTTGAATGTGAGAGGGCAGAAATCTCCCGAAGACCGAATTCTTGGAGAAGTTAATCTCTAATTAATCATTTTTATGTTTTAATTAATCATGATTTAAACATTGTATTAGCCTTAAGTACTTCGAAAGTTCAATATTCGGGGGTTTTGGATGAAGGATGATAGAAATCCTCTAAAGGCCAAATTCCTGGAATAAAAATTTGAATCGTTATATATATTTCAGGGCTTCATAACTCCGGAGCTCTGGAGCTCCGGGAGTTCATTTGTTTAAAAGTGTGGTTTGTACTTCAGTAGTTCGACGTTTAGGAGTTTTGGATGTAGCACAAGAGAAATCTCCAGAAGGACGAATTTTCAAAGTGATTAATTAATACTTAATATTGATTAATTAAATTTGTTAAATGTTTTATTATCTGTTTGAAACACTTTTACATTTTTGTGATATCCAATACTCTGGCGCTTTGATACTTCGACGGTTGTGACCCAAATATTTGTTTAAACTCCCAAAAGGAAATCTCCCAGAGTGATGTGGCAGAGATGACATCATTCTTAGTGACGTATCAAGAAAGGAGGGATGACACATGTCACTTGAAATCGTGTGAATAATCTAACACAAATGTCAAAAAATAAGTGCCACATGTCAGCCCAAGAAAATATTTAATGACACGTTTCCTATGACTCATCCGTAAGTATTTTTTAGAAATTATCACGAGGAATTGTCTATGAAACTTCGTAGACTCGGGGTTTTTGTTTTTTAGATTTCTTGAAACTCCCAAAGTGTGAAGCTCTGAAGTGATCGTTACAAGTTTTCTTTTAAAATTCAGGTGGCTTTTATATTGTGTAGATCACAAGAACAATTTGATCAACTTAGTGCAACTCATCGACGAGCGATATTGTAAGCGCCTTATTAATATATAACGAGCAATGATTTATTTAATTAAAAAGCAATTTCCTAAGTTTTTCTGGTGAAATTTTATTCCTAAGAGGCAGAAACAAAAGAATAAAAGTCCAAAATTCTAAGTGTTCTAACATAGGATCCATCTGGAGATTGTGGCTCCCTGTGAGGCAAGAAAGAATAGTATATCACGTGTCTTTATTGGGTAAATGGAGTCATTATTGCTTTACTTTTGTTTTTAAACATTTTGTGGTTTTATTTAAGAATTAATCATACACAGAAAAAATGAACTCATCCAAAACCAAAATCTTTAAAACACATTGAATGATTGATCTCAACTTAGGCTAATAAATATCTCTCTTTCTTAAAATTGATTTCATAATTATTTAAGATAATCAAAGTAATTTTAACTAAAATATCAAGCTTCGACCGACTTTGTTCGCTTCAAGGTTAAGCAGATATAATATATTTATTTAGGGAATCCCTAGTTCGTCCAATATGTAAATATCATTGGAAAGAGAACTAGAATGTAACATACAAGGAATGATATTTGTTTAAAATCTTTAAAATGAAAAGGAAAGTCTATCTACAATTTTAGGAATACTCTGAAACTAACTTTCTTCCAATTTCAGTACACCTTCGCCTATGGGAGAATTTTTTTGGGAGTTTCAATCATTTAGGGATAAACCTTGAGCAAGTTTGTCAGTTTAAAATCTGATATCAGAGCTAAAATTATCAGGATTAGCCTAGACATACTTTTTAAATTAAAATCAAAGGAACGTAAAAAAAATTGCCTAATCTTGTTTTGAAAATATGTTTTTGAGTTTTTAGAGTCAGGCTAAGTCTCTTTATTTCTATGAAGACTAAAAGGATGAAAAAGGAGAAAGAAAATATGGAGTGGAAAGAACTTGGGGAGAGGAAGAAATAACCAAATCAAGGATCTGGAGGCTCTGAATAAAAAATGTCCTAATCCCACACAAGTTTGTGTATTAAATATAAGCTTTTACTATGCTTTGTCCCATAGTTATTATAATTGTTCAGATTTCTTTCGAGTTTATTTATTATTATTTTTTATTTTTTATACCAAAGATGGCTTTAGAATTTATCAACATGACACTTTGAGTTATATTTTTCTACATCTCCAATTTTAGATCAGGTGATAACATTATCATGAGAAAAACTTCCTTCGCATTTATTTCAATCAATTTTTAAATTTTATCCGAACTATCAAGAAGAATAGGAACTCATACCTTATTTTTCTTTTGAATTTTCAACAAGGAATATTATTTATTTATCACCTGTTTTTAGATAAATCAAAAAGAGGAAAAGAAGAGTGTCGACCTTTTCTTGAGCCTCATCTCATGTTCAAAAAGATATATTATGCAAAAGGAATGAAATACAAAATATTAGATAATCATGTAGAATAGAGATGATACATGATGAAGATGTTTTTCATTTCAGTAGTCCTCAAGAAGCTTTTAATATATTATATGTATTATCTTGATTAGCTACTGAATAAATTTTATTTTACAATGCAATTTATTTTTCTTTTTCTAAATTTATTTTTAAAATGAAGTCAGACAATCATAATTTTATTGAAAATATTTACAACAATTAATCAAATCACTCAGATAATTTTCAAAAAGAAAAGAAAAATGGAAAATTAAAATTAAAATGTCAATCCAATCTGATATATACAATGGAAATCTAAAAAGTAACTATTGCATGAAATGTTTTAGAAAATTCCCATTGATAGGGGCCTCAAGAATCTCTCCAATAAGATTTTTGAGGGAGAATGAGTTTTTTCCCTCAGCAGTTGCAATTTTGAAGGGTTCGAACCAAAGATGATCGAGTTTCCCATGTTTCCTTGCATCTTCTTTTCTAGCTTCCCATTTTAATACTAAATTGCCAGGACGAAACTCCATGTCTTTAGCTTTCTTATAAAAAAGGGATTTCATGTTATCCTGGTATTTTTGGAGCTTATCATCCACTTCTACGTTGTTTTTTTGTACTTCGATGATTTGATTTATCCTCCTCGTAATATCATTCGACTCTTCATCCGCATCATGCCATAGTTTCATCACAGGAAGAGGGAGATTAATATGAAGAATAACAGCAACACCATAATGTAATTGGAATGGAGACATACCTATAGATTTTTTGGTGCCAATTTTGATTGCCCATAAGGCATATTTTAAGTGTATATGCCAATATTTTTTTTTTTCTGTCAAAACCTTCTTGATTATCATCATCAAACTCTTATTAGATGATTTTGCCAACCCATTTCCTTTAGGATAGTAGGTTGTAGAATGACCTAAAACAATATTGTATTTTTGACAAAAAATGATCATTGCAATAGATCTAAAAGCATGAGCATTATCAGTGACTGTTTTCCTAGGACAACCAAATATTGCTAGGATGTTTTCTTCCAAAACTTTTATCACTATTGAATCTGTAGCCTTCCGAGTTGGAATGGCTTCAACCCATTTCGTAAAATAATTTGTAGCGGTCAAAATCCATCTGTGTTGAGCACTCGATTGTGGATGAATTTCTCCAATGAAATATAAACCCCATTGTTGGAAAGGAGCTTCGACTTTTATTGGAATTAAAGGTAAGGAGGGAAGATTTTGCTTACTAGCAAACAGTTGGCATGAATTGCAAGCTCTGACCCTTGTATTTACATCGGTGAATAATTTCGACCAGTAATATCATGCCCTTAAAATTTTGTAAGTTGTTTCTCTCCAGGAATGATGTCCTCCGCATACTCCTTCATGCAATTTGCCAATGACACCTTCTCTTTCGGATTCTATAAGGCAATATAACAGGAAACCCAGAGGATCTTTCTAGTATAACTTGTCATCAATAATGCAATACTTAATTGCATGTAACTTTAAAGTTCTTGTCTTAGAAGGAGTTATATCATTCAGACATTGAAGAGTAAGGATATATGAAACAATGTCACTTTACCAAGATGAGGAGAAAAAATTCTCTTCAATCTGAATGATAGGCGCTTGATCATCAATTTCATATATATCTAAGAGAGAATCATGAGACTCAAAGTTATTTATTCCAAGAGCTCTGAAATTTGATTCGGCTAACAACCTTGCCAGACCTTGACCTTTCACTAGTTTGGTTGGTTTAACTTCTAAATCAAACTCTTGAATTTTAGCCAACCATTTACCTCTTCTTCCATCGTTGTCTGGTTGAACCAAGATATCTGTAATTTCATTTGTTGGTACATAAGCAATTATTTTTTAGTGCAAGACATGTGCTTGGAAATCTTTGGAAATCTTTAAGAGCCTTCACCATCGCATAAGCTTGTTTTTCAATAATGTTGTATCTTAGCTTTGCATCTCTGAGGCTTTTTTTTAAAAAGGCTATCAGTTGTTTGAATCCCTCTTCGTTTTTTCTGAAGGAGCATTGCTGCAATAGTATATTCACATGCAAAAGAGAAGATTAAGAACTCTTTTGTATAGTCAGGACTAACCAATATCGATGCTTCTTCTATGGATTTCTTAACACGTTCGAAGGATGTTTTTGTTTCTGTAGTCCATTTTACCTCATTGTCCTTTTTTAGCATATATGTAATCAATATGATTATTTCAGCAAAATTAGGAATAAATCTCCTCAAAAAATTGATTTTCCGTAAAAAAGATTGAATCTTTTTTCTATTTATAGGAACCTTAATTAGATCAATAGCTTCAACTTGTTTAGGATCAACTTTAATTCCATCCTTTTAAACTATATGCCCTAAACGTTTACCTTCTTTCATGGCAAAGTGTGATTTTTGGGGGTTTAGAGACAAACCAAACTTTCTGCATTTGTCAAAAGTTTTTCTAAGGTGCACCAAATGTTCTGCATCAGAGTCAGAAAAAACTGTCAGATCATCCAGATAAATAACAACAAACTTATCTCTCTCACCAACAAATGTGATATCCATTGCTCTCTGGAAAGTTGCTCCTGCATTCATTAAACCAAAAGGCAATTTAGCATACATAAAAGTTCCCCATGGAGTAGTAAATGCAGTCTTTTCTCTATCATCTTCATGAACAGCAATCTGATTATATCCCGAGAAACCATCAATCATAGAAATTTTGTTAGCTCCTACCACCTTCTCTAAAACATGATCCATTTTTGGGAGAGAGTAATTATCTTTAAGATAAAACCGATTAAGGTTCCTAAAATCAACATAGAGTCTTATCTCCGTGTTCTTCTTCTTAACAGGGATGAAATTAGCCACCCATTCAGAGTATCTGAGGGGTGTTAATACTGAGAGGGGGGTGAATTAGTATCAAGTGAAATTTAAAACCTTTTTCAACTTATACTTAAACCATTCAACTATATCCAATGAGAAATGAACAATAGTATAAGAGTTACACCAATACACCATAATACACCATGCACAATATATGAGAAATAATCAATAGTTATTGTTCAAGGGAAGTAATGACTTCCAAATGTAAAGGGAGGGATAAACCTCCAAGAGGAAGATACAATCCTCCAATATCAAGAGAGAGTTGAACTCTCCATCCTTGCCCATTCCTTCCACCCAAGAATATATGAGAGATAATAAAACTTTACATTAAATCATCACCAACAACCAATCATCACATGGAACCTGATAATGCTTCCTGAGACTTCTTCAATTTATGCAATTTTTCAATTCTTGGAGTACTATGATCCTATAGATAATATTACTCAATGTATTCTATGAAACTCCTCCAAGTATCACTCCTTGAATCCTCCCCAAAAAGAGGTTATAGAAAGAATGGTAGACTTTATTCAATTCTGGTCTATTCAGGAGAGTGAACTTGCACAGAATGCCCCGCGCTCAATAATTAACATCCGATTCTAAAACTCGAACACAAGAAACTACAGTCTGTACTCCTTCCAATGAAATTTTTCCCATTTCATTTGGATTCTCAATGAATAAGTTATGACTATTTTACCCGAAACACCTATTTTTTGACTAGCTTCAGGACTAGTCACAAACCCTATCTTCCACAGAGTGTATCTCCACAATTATAGCGAATCAAGAGCTGAAATTTTTACCAGAGGTACATTGATATGTCTTCTCAATACCATAGTGATTTCACCATCTAAATCGTTCTAGAAAAAAAAATTATGGAAAAAATGGTAAGATGACTTGAAAATAACATACCTTAGAACACATCACCAAAAGACTTCATCCTCCCTTGAAATCCGGCCTTCTTTTCTTCTTATTACCTTTGAAATTTGACTTGTATCAAATGAATGTATAATGATTTTTATTTATACCATTTATATCACTTCATTTTAACATTAGGGCCAACCTGACACTTTCTTATTTTGTAATTATTTTCTTTAATTATCTTCAAGGCCTACATGTACTTCCTTCTTCAATTCACTTTGTCATCTTCAAAAATTCATTTCTCCTCAACCATGAGAATCCACGTGACGTGTCACATACCACCAAAAACAACATGATGTATACTATCCATCCATGGGTGTTGTATCTGCATGTGCATTTTCCTTCATGTCCAAATACCTTCATCAATCTTGCGGTCCAAAACCCATGACTAGGGTTGACATCAATGACAACAACCAATCTTCCGACAATCTCCCCCTTCGTCATTGATGGCAACACTCATGCTCCCTCTATCATCATGATCCCAATTTCTCTCCCCCTTTGACATCAATGGAAACGGTTAGGGTTTCTCCCCCTGAGTTTAATGGAAAAATGTAACTCTCTTCTTTGGGGCTGCTCCCCCTAAACATGTGGCACTCAATAATACTTCATCCTTATTTTTGGTCTTTGGGACTTTTTCTTCCTTAGAATCCTTTTGTGTGGCTTATGTCTTCTCTCTCTTCTTCATGTCTAGGATGTATATGTTTCTCGGTCTTATTGTTGCAGTTGTAACCAATATTCCTGATTTATTTTCTCTGATTTTACATTTTTGAGAATCAAACGTAAGAGTGTATCCTTGATCACACATTTTACTAACACTGAGTAGACTATGATTCAAGTCTTCAACCAATAGAACATTATTTGCTTTTACATTTTTTCTTCCAAGATCTACTACACCTTCTCCAAGTATTTTGGCAGATGAGTCGTCTCCAAGTGCAACATTGCCACCCTTTCTCTTCAAGTTGATGAATTTGACTTGATCCCTGGTCATGTGTGAAGAACATCCACTGTCTATGTACCATTCATCTTCTTATTTAAATTCTTTAGTGGTCAATGCTATTCAAAAATATTCATTGTTTGGAATCTCTTTCCTTCTCCATACTGTGGTTGGGATAGGGACATCTTCATTCATATATCTGCAATCTCATGCTTTGTGACCAAGATAATTACATTTGTAGCATGCAATATTTTTGTCCATCAATGGGGAAAAGGAATTATAACTTATGTTGAAAAATCCATGATTATTTCCATATCTTCTATTTACACCATTCATGTTTCTTGTGTGTGTGTTCCTTTCATTGATTCTGCAATTAATTGCCTTATGTCCAAAAATTTTGCAAGTACAACAATGACCAAGAAAGAAATTTTGATACCTTGGAGTAAGTGGGCTTCTTTGTGATGTAGTCCATCTGGGTTCATGATCTATTCTTATGTAGTTTCCTTCATACTGATTGAAGCTTCTTTGATTCCTGAAGGTAGGAGGTCTTCTTGGATATTCATCTCTTTTGTAATCATTGCTTCTTTCTAGTATACTGGTCCACTTCTCATCAACTGTCTATGTAACTCTTTCTTCAACCTTCTTGTTGGTATTTGCATCTTCTTTGTATGAAGTTTCACCCATGCATCCAAGATGTGTTAAGTCTTTTGGAACTTGAGAGTTTCTTAAGCTCTTCCTCAATGAGACAACTTCTTGTTCAAGTTTCTCA